>JAEOAE010000558.1:0-11147 GCA_036365155.1 Meriones psammophilus | reverse complement strand
CCCAGAGCACTTGAAAACCCGATTCCAATGAAATGAGCCCAGAGCACTTGAAAACCCTCTTCCAACGAAATGACCCCAGAGCACTTGAAAACCCCTTCCAAAGAAATGAGCCCAGAGCACTTAAAACCCGCTAACTAAATGAGCCCAGAGCAGTTAAAACCCGCCTCCAATGAAATGAGCCCAGAGCACTTGAAAACCGCTTCCAGCAAAATGAGCCCAGAGCACTGAAAACCTGCTTCCAACAAAAATGAGCCCAGGCAGCACTTGAAACCCGCTTCCAACAAAATGAGCCCAGAGCACTTGAAAACCCGCTTCCAACAAAATGAGCCCAGAGAACGCGAAAAGGCCCAGAGCACTTGAAAACCCCTTCAAACGAAATGGGCCCAGAGCACTTGAAAACCAGCTTCAGAAATGAGCCCAGAGCACTTGAAAACCCGCTGTGAAAATGAGCCCAGAGCACTTGAAAACCCGCTTCCAAAAAATGAGCCCAGAGCACTTGAAAACCAGCTTCCAACAAATGAGCCCAGAGCACATTGAAACCCAAGCTTCAAAACCCAAACGAAATGGGCCCAGAGCACTTGAAACCCTCTGAAATGGGCCCAGAGCACTAAAAACCCCTTCCAGCAGAAATGAGCCCAGGCACTGAAACCCCTTCCCCCAGGCATGAGCCCAGAGCATTGAGGTGGTGGCTTCCAGCTGTGAGCCCAGAGCCAAGAAAACCCGCTTCCAGAAATGGGCCAGAGCGCTGAAACCCTCTTCCAGCGGCGATGAGCCCAGAGCCAGCTGAAACCCAGGCTTCCAAACCAGCTGTGAAATGGACCCCAGACAATTGAAAACCCTCTTCCAGCCGAAATGAGTCCCAGAGCACTGAAAACCGCTTCCGAATGGCCCAGAGCACTTGAGAAAACCCGCTGCGAAATGAGCCCAGAGCGCGCTTGGCTCAAGCTACCAAGCGAAGATGAATGGGCGCGAAAGCCGCTTCAGAAATGAGCCCAGGACGCGAAACCGCTTTCAGTAGAATAGACCCAGGTACATGAAACCAGCTGTGAAATGAGCACAGAGCACTTGAAAACCGCTTCAAGCGAAATGGGCCCAGAGCACTTGAAAACCGGCTAAGAAATGGGCCCAGAGCACGAAAACCTATTCCAACGAAATGTGTGGAACATTTGAAAACCGGCCAACAAGAATTACCCCAGAGCGCATGAAACCCCAGCTTCCAAATGGGAATGACTCTTGAAAAGGCAATGGGAAATGAAGAACCCTACAGCAGGCTGAGAATGGGCCCAGAAGACTTTGAAACCCACTTCAGCGAAATGGGCCCAGACCTTTGAAACCAGGCTCCAGCGAATGATAAGGCGCGAAAAGCCGCCAGTAGAATGTGCCCAGGCGCCGAGCCCACTTCCAGCGAAATGGGCCCAGGCTCTTGCAACCCCTCTTCCAAATGAGCCCAGGCGCCCAGCCCTTCCAAAGCTGGGCCCAGAGCAAGAAAGCCAGCTTCAAGCGAAATGACCCAGAGCACCAAACCGGCTTCCGAAGAAATGGGCCCAGAGCATTTGAAAACCGAGATCCAGCGAAATGAACCCAGAGCATTTGAAAATCCGCTTCAACAAATGGGCCCAGAGCACTTGAAAACCGCTTCCAAAGAAATGAGCCCAGAGCCGTTTGAAACCCAGAGCATGACCAATGAAATGAGCCCAGAGCGCGAAAACCGCTTCCAGCAAAATGGGCCAGAGCACTTGAAAACCGCTTCCAGCGAAATGATCCCCGAAACGCGAAAACCCGTTTCCAAGAAATGGGCCCAGAGCATGAAAACCCGGCTTCAAGAAATGAGCCCAGAGCGCTTGAAAACCTTCCAGCGAAATGACCCAGAGCATGAAAACCCTTTCCAACGAAATGAACCCCAGGACGCGAAAACCCGTTCCAGCAAAATGGGCCCAGAGCACTTGAAAACCCGCTTCCAACAAAATGAGCCCAGAGCACTTGAAACCCTTTCGCAAAGTGAGCCCAGGAGCGCAAAAGCCGTTTCAGAAATGGGCTTCAGACGTTTGAAACCCGCCAGCAGAAATGACCCCAGGCATGAAAAAACCGCTGAAAATGAGCCCAGAGCGCTGAAAACCAGCTTCCAACAAAATGGGCCCAGAGCATTGAAAACCCAGCCAGCGAGAATGAGCCCAGAGCACTTGAAAACCAAGGAAAATGGGCCCAGAGCATTGAAACCGCTGTCAAATGGGCCCAGAGCACTTGAAAACCAGCCTTCCAACGAAATGAGCCCAGAGCGCCGAAACCCGCTTCAAAAGCCAAATGAGCCCAGAGCGATTCAGCGAATACCCCAGTTTCCAACCGAATGAGCCCAAGCGCGCCAAAACCGGCTGAAAGGATGGGCCCAGAGCATGAAAACCGCTTCCAACAAAATGACCCAGGCAGCGAAAAACCAACTCCAACGAAAGGACCCCAGAGCATTGAAAACCGCTGCCAACAAATGGGCCCAGACACGAAAACCCGTTTCCAATGGAAATGGGCCCAGACACTTGAAACCCGCTTTCAGAAATGGGCCCAGAGCGCTTGAAACCGGCTTCAGAAATGGGCCCAGGTGGAAAACCAACAAGCGAATGGGCCCAGAGCATGAGCCGCTCTGAAATGAGCCCAGGAGCATAAAAACCAACACAAGCGAAATGGGCCCAGAGCATGAAACCGGCTTCCAATGAAATGGCCCAGAGCCGGCTTGAAACCAGCAAGAAACAAAATGAGCCCAGAACACGAAACCCAAAACTTCCAACAGAAATGAGGCCAGGGACATGAAAACCTCTTCCAACAAAATGGGCCCAGGCACATGAAACCGGCTTCCAGCGAAATGAGCCCAGAGCATGAAATCCGTTTCCAACGAATGGGCCCAGAGCACTGAAAACCTGCTTCCAGCAGAAATGACCCCAGAGCGCGAAAACCGCTCAACGAAATGAGCCAGGAGCGCCAAACCCTCTTCCAACAAAATGACCCCAGAGCATGAAAACCGGCTTCCAGCAAAATGGGCCCAGACACTTGAAAACCGGCTTCAACAAAATGACGCAGAGCATGAAGCCGGCTTCCAACAAAAATGAGCCCAGGAGCGCATGAAACCAGCTGTCAAAAAATGCCAGAGCACTTGAAAACCTCTTCCAACAAAATGGGCCCAGGCGCCCGCTTGAAAACCAACCAGCAAAGATGAGCCCAGAGCATTGAAAACCCGGCTGTCAAGTGGGCCCAGAGCATTGAAAACCGCTTCAGAAAATGACCCCAGAGCACGAAAACCCTCTTCCAGCGAAATGACCCCAGGCAGCGAAATCCGTTTCCGCGAAATGACCCCAGAGCGCTAAGAAACCGGCTTCCAAGCGAAATGACCCCAGAGCACTTGAAATCCGTTTCCAACGAAATGGGCCCAGAGCACTTAAAACCCCCTTCCAACGACAATGAGCCCAGAGCATTGAAAACCGCTTCCAAAAGGAGCCCAGAGCAATGACCCCTGCTTCCAGAAATGACCCCAGAGCATGAAAAACCTTTTTCAATGAAAATGAGCCCAGAGCACATCAAAACCCGGCTGCAAATGGGCTGAGCATTGAAAACCGGCTTCCCAAAATGAAATGAGCCCAGAGCACTTAAAAACCGGCTTCCAGCGAAATGAGCCCAGAGCACTTGAAAACCCTCTTCAACAAAATGAGCCCAGGCACTGTGAAAGCCAGCTTCAAGAGCGTGGACCAGCAGGCACCGAAAACCGGCTTCCACCAGCTGAGCCCAGAGCGCTTGAAAACCGTTTCAACAGAAATGAGCCCAGAGCACTTGAAACCCGCTTCCAAAGAAATGACCCCAGACGCTTGAAAACCGTTTCCAACAGGGAAATGACACCAGAGCACTTGAAACACCTTCCAACAAAATGAGCCCAGAGCACTTGAAAATAAACCAGCGAAATGAGCCCAGAGCGCGAAACCCGCTTCCAAAGAAATGAGCCCAGAGCACGAAAACCGCTTCAAAGAAATGAGCCCAGAGCACGAAAACCGGCTTCAGCGAAATGAGCCCAGAGCACTTGAAAAACCGCTTCCAAGAAAATGAGCCCAGAGCGCTTGAAAACCGCTTCCAACAAAATGAGCCCAGAGCATTTAAAAACCGCTTCCAAAGAAATGGGCCCAGAGCAGCTTGAAAACCCAGAGCCAACAAAATGATCCCAGAGCACTTGAAAACCGCTTCAATGAAATGAGCCCAGAGCGCATGAAACCCTCTTCCAACGAAATGAGCCCAGAGCACTTGAAAACCGGTTTCCAAGAAATGAAAACCGGCGGAGCAAACAGCAATGAAATAGAAAACCCGTTTCAGCGAAATGACCCCAGAGCGCGAAAACCGCTTCCAACGAAATGGGCCCAGGCATTGAAAACCCGCTTCCAAAAAATGGGCCCAGAGCACTTGAAAACCGCTTCTGCGAATGAGCCCAGGCGCGAAAGCCGGCGAAAATGGGCCCAAGCCCAAAACCGAAATGAATGCCCAAGCATTGAAAACCACTTTCCAGAAATGGGCCCAGGCGCGAAAACCGTTTCAACAAGAAATGACCCCAGGCGCTTGAAAACCGCTTCCAATGGAAATGGGCCCAGAGCGCGAAAACCCGCTGTGAAAAATGGGCCCAGAGCGCTTGAAAACCCAAGCAGGCAGGCCAGCGAAATGGGCCCAGAGCATTGAAACCGGCTTCCAGCAGATGAATGGAGCCCAAAAACCGCTTCCAACCAAATGAAAACCGCAGAGCGAATGGGCCCAAAACCGTTTCCAACGAATGGGCCCAGAGCACTTGAAACCGGCTTCCAGCGAAATGACCCCAGAGCGTTTGAAACCGTTTCCAGCGAAATGAGCCCAGAGCGCCGAAAACCAGCTGCAAAATGGGCCCAGACGCTGGCGAAAGAAAACCAACGCTGTAAAATGAAACCGGCAGTAAATAATGTGCCCAGGCTTGAAAACCGGCTTCCAACAGAATGGGCCCCAGAGCGCCGAAAACCAGCTTCAGAGAAATGGGCCCAGAGCGCGAAAAACCGGCTTCCAGCGAAATGACGCCCGAAGAGCGCTGAAACCCGCCCAGCGAAATGGACCGTTTCACTTGAAGGCCCCCGCTGCGAAATGGGCCAGAGGCAGCGAAAAACCGGCTGTGAAAATGGGCCCAGAGCACTTGAAAACCGCTGTGAAATGGGCCCAGAGCACTTGAAAACCGCTTCCAGCGAAATGAGCCCAGAGCACCTGAAAACCGCTTCCAAAGAATGAGCCCAGAGCGCGAAAACCCTCTCCAGCGAAATGAGCCCAGAGCGCTTGAAACCCGCTGGCGAAATGAGCCCAGAGCGCGAAAACCCTCTTCCAGCGAATGGACAGAAAAACCTGCTTCAGCGAAATGACCCAGAGCATTTGAAACCGGCTTCAGCGAAAATGAGCCCAGGCACTTGAAAACCGTTTCAACGAAATGACCCCAGAGCGCGAAAACCGGCTTCAACAAAATGGGCCCAGAGCGCTGGAAACCTGCTTCAACAGAAATGAAAAACCCAGAGCACCCAGAGCTCTTAAAACCCGTTTTCCAATGAAAATGACCCAGAGCATTGAAACCAAAATGAACCCAACTTCCAGCAGAAATGACCCAGAGCATGAAACCCTCTTCCAAAGAAATGACCCCAGAGCACTTGAAAACCCGCTCAGCGAAATGAGCCAGAGCATGAAAACCACTTCCAAATGAATGACCCCAGAGCGCCAGCGAAAAATGGGCCAGAGAAATGAAACCAGCTCAGAATGAGCGCCGCAATGAAAACCCACACCAGCGAAATGAGCCCAGAGCATGAAAACCGCTTCCAACAAAATGACCCCAGGCACTTGAAAACCGCTTCAAAGTGGAAATGAGCCCAGAGCACGTGAAAACCGTTTCAACAAAATGAGCCCAGAGCGTGAAAACCGGCTGCGAAATGATCCCAGAGCGCGAAAACCGGCTCTAAAATGGGCCCAGAGCACTGTAAAACCCAGGCTTCCAACAAAAGAGCCCAGGCAGCAGAACCGCGCCAACAAATGAGCCCAGAGCATGAAAATGAGCCCAGAGCGCGAAACCGCTTCCAACAAAATGAGCCCAGAGCACGAAACCGGCTTCCAGCGAAATGAGCCCAGAACATAAAACCGCAGCAAGAAATGACCCCAGAGCGCCGAAAACCGCTTCCAGCGAAATGAGCCCAGAGCATGAAAACCCGCTTCCAAGCATGAAATGAGCCCAGAGCACTTGAAAACCGGCTTCCAGCGAAATGGAGCGCATGAAAACCCGCCAGAAATGACCCCCAGAGCATGAAAACCGTTTTCCAAAAAATGACCCCAGAACTTCAAACCGCTTCCAAAAAATGGAGCCAGAGCATACAAAAACGGCTTCCAGCGAAATGGGCCCAAAAACGCGAAACCGGCTTCAGCGAAATGACAACAGAGCGCGAAAACCGGCTTCCAAATGGGCCCAGAGCGCGAAAGCCGGCTTCAGCAAAATGAGCCCAGAGCACTTGAAAAACCGTTTCCAATGAAATGAGCCCAGAGCATTAAACCCGGCAAATGACCCAAATGGGCCCAGGGCCCAGAACATGAAAACCGGCTTCCAGCGAAATGGGCCCAGAGCGCTGAGAAACCGGCTGTGAAATGAGCCCAGAGCGCTTGAAACCCGCTTCCAATGAAATGAGCCCAGAGCACTTGAAAACCCTTCAAAAAATGAAATGACCCAGAGCACTTGAAAACCCTCTTCCAACAAAAATGAGCCCAGGAGCATGAAAACCCGCTTCAAAAGAATGGGCCCAGAGCACATGAAAACCGGCTGTAAAATGAGCCCAGGCATTTGAAAACCAGCTAACAGAAAATGGGCCCAGGCACTTCAAAACCGCTTCAAATATAATGAGCCAGAGCACTTGAAAACCAGCTTCAATGAAAAATGGCCCAGAGCGTTTGAAACCCCCCCAGCTGAAATGACCCCAGCAAATGAAGCCCGGCTTCCAACTGGCGAATGGGCCCAGAAGCGCGAAACCCGCTGAAATGAGAATGGGCCAGAAAACCGCCAGCGAAATGGGCCCAGGCGCTTGAATGGGCCTTCCAGAAATGGGCCCAGGCACTTAAAAACCGGCTTCAAGAAATGAGCCCAGAGCGTTTGAAAACCGGCTTCCAAAGAATGATCCCAGAGCACATGAAAAACGCTATTCAGCAAAGGCAAATGAAATCCCAGAGCGCGAAAACCCACTTCCAACAAAATGAACCCAGAGCACTTGAAAACCCAGCTTCAAACAAATGAGCCCAGAGCGCGAAAACCGCTTCCAATGAAATGAGCCAGAGCACTGAAACCCCTTCAACAAAATGAGCCCAGAGCAGCGAAAACCAGCAACAAAAATGAGCCCAGAGCATTGAAAGCCGCTGTGAAATGAGCCCAGAGCACTTGAAAACCGCTTCCAACTGAAATGAGCCCAGAGCATGAAAACCGACTGAAATGACCCCAGAGCATGAAACCGGCTTCAATGAAATGACCCCAGGCATTGAAAAACCTCTTCCAGCAGAAATGAGCCCAGAGCACTTGAAAACCGCTTCCAACAAAGAATGACCCAGACGCCCAGCGAAATGACCCCAGTGCTTGAAAACCCGCTTCCAGCACTGAAATGGGCCCAGGCACGAAAACCGGCTTCCAAAGAAATGGGCCCAGAGCGCGAAAACCAGCTCCAAAAATGGGCCCAGAGCACGAAAACCAGCTTCAAAAAATGAGCCCAGAGCGCGTGAAAACCGGCTTCCAACAGAATGGGCCCAAGGCATGAAGGCCGGCTTCAAAGAATGACCCCAGAGCGTTCAAACCAAACACCATGGGAATGACCCCAGAGCGTTTGAAAACCGGCTCCAACAGAATGACCCCAGGCGCGAAACCGGTCTTCAAAACCAGCAGAAATGGGCACAGGCACTTGAAAATCCGTTTCAAGCAAAATGACCCAGAGCATGATAACCCAGGCGACAATGAGCCCAAAATCTGAAACCAGAATGGGCCCAGAGCATGAAACCCTCTTCCAACAAAATGAGCCCAGAGCATGAAAACCCGCTTCCAAAGTGTAGCCCAGAGCACATGAAACCAGCTTCCAACGAAATGAGCCCAGAGCAGCTGAAAACCGGCCCAGAGCGCGAAATGGGGCCAGGAGCCGAAACCCGCTTCCAGCAAAATGAGCCCAGGCGCCCGAAAATCCAGCTTCCAGCAAATGACCCCAGAGCGCGAAAACCAGCTTCAAAAAATGGGACCAGAGCGCCGAAAGCCCGTTTCCAACAAAATGGGCCCAGAGCATGAAAACCCTTTCCAGCGAAATGGGCCCAGGCACTTGAAACCGTTTCCAACAAAAATGAGGCCCAGAGCAGCGAAAACCCGCTTCCAATGAAATGAGCCCAGAGCGTTTAAAAACGCTTCAAGTGCGGGCCCAGAGCATTGAAACCCGGCTTCCAACAAAATGGGCCCAGAGCGCGAAAACCCGCTTCCAATGGGAACCCCAGAGCACTGAAAAAACCCCAGGCTTCCAATGGAAATGGGCCCAGAGCGCGAAACCGGCCCTTCAAAAAATGGGCCCAGGCAGCAAACCCACCAGCCAGCGAAATGAGCCCAGAGCATGAAACCGGCTTCAGCATGAATGCCCAGAGCAGGCGAAACAACCCTAACAGCGAAATGGGACCGGGCGCAGAAGCAGCTTCAAATCCCAGTTTCAAGCCGGAAATGAAATGGGCCAGAGCACTTATTAAACCCGGCTTCCAGCGAAATGACCCCAGAGCACTTGAAAACACCAGCTGTGAATGGGCCCAAGAGCGCGCGAACCCGTTTCAGCGAAATGGCCCAGGCGTTTGAAAGCCGGCTGTGAAATGGCTCAAGGCGTTCGAAACCCTCTTCGAATGAAATGGGCCAGGCATGAAAGCCATTCCAGCGAAATGGGCCCCAGGAGCATGAAAACCCGCTGTAAAATGAGCCCAAGAGCGCGAAAACCGCTTCCATGAAATGATCCCAGAGCAAATGAAAACCGTTTCCAAGAAATGGGCCTGACGTTCGAAACCGTTTCCAAATGACCCCAGAGCGCAAACCGGCTTCCAACGAAAAATGAGCCCAGAGCACATAAAAACCTTCCAACAAATGGGTCAGAGCGCGAAAACCGTTTTCAGAGAAATGATCCGCGAAAACCACTGTGAAAACCCTGGCAGCTTCGCGAAATGGGCCCAGAGCATGAAAACCCGCATCAGAAATGATCCAGAGCATGAAAACCCAGCACCAACGGATGGGCACAGAAACGCGAAAACCGGCTTCAAGAAATGAGCCCAGAGCAGCGAAAACCTGGAGCTTCCAAAGAAATGAGCCAGAGCACTTGAGGCCAAGCTGACAGAAAATGAGCCAGATCATGTAAACCACTTCCAACAGAAATGATCCCAAAATGGGCCCAGGCGCGAAAACCCTCTGTGAAAATGAGCCCAGAGCGCGAAAACCCGCTTCTGAGAATGGGCAGAGCTCTTGAAAACCGCTTCAAAAAAATGACCCCAGAGCGCGAAAACCGGTTCCAACAGAATGAGCCCAGAGCGCGAAAACCCGCTTCCATTGGAGCGAAAACAAACCCAGACTAGGACGAAAAACCGTTTCAAAGAAATGAGCCCAGAGCACTTGAAAACCCAGCTGAGAAATGAGCCCAGAGCACTTGAAAAAGTGCTTAAAACAAAATAGCCCAGACACTTAAAAACCTCTTCCAACAAAATGGGCCCAGAGCACTTGAAATCCGCCAATGAAATGGGCCCAGAGCACAGAAAACCTCTTCCAGCAAAAATGGGCCGACACTTGAAAACCGCTTCCAACAAAAATAGCACAGGCGCGAGAGCACTGCGAAACAAACCCAGAGCGCAGGAAACGTTTGCAGAGGACGGGAAAACGAGCCTTCCAGCGAATGAGCCCAGAGCGCCGAAAATCCGCTTCCAGCGAAAAGAGCCAGAACAACTAAAAACCTGCTTCAAATGAGCCCAGAGCACTTGAAAACCTGCTTCAACGAATGACAGCAGAACACATAAAAACTTGCTTCAACAGGAATGGGCCAGAGCACTTAAAAACTCTTCAACAAAATGGGTCAGGCACTTGAAACCGCTTCCAGCAGAAATAAGCCCAGGCTCTTGAAGCCGCTTCAACAAGAATGAGCCCGGACATTTGAAAACCGGCGATCCAGCGAGAATGAGCCCAGAGCGCGTGAAGAACCTTCCAATAGAATGGTAGAGAGACTTGAAAACCGGCTTCCACGGGAATGAGCTGGAGCGTTTGAAGCCAGCGCTTCCATGAAATGGGCCCAGGCATGAGCCGGCTGTGAGAATGGGCAGAGCGCGAAAACCGCGATCAGCAGAAATGGGCCCAGAACATGAACCCGCTTCCAATGGAAATGGAGCCCAGAGCGCTTAAAACCGGCTTCAATGGAATGGGCCAGAGCACGCTGAAACCGGCTTCAGGAAGAGACCAGAGCACTTAAAACCGACATGGCGAAATGAATGGAGCGTTGAAGACCCTTCCAGCAGAATGGAGCCCAAGAGCTTGCTTGAAAACCAGCCCCATGAAATGGGCCCAGGCACTTGAAATCCGCTGAAGGACCCAGAGCACTTGAAAACCGGCTTCCAACGAAATGAGCCCAGAGCACTTGAAAACCCACTTCCAACAAAATGAGCCCAGAGCACTTGAAAACCCGCATCCAACCAAATGAACCCAGAGCACTTGAAAACCCGCCTTCCATAGAAATGAGCCCAGAGCACTTGAAAACCGGCTTCCAAAGAAATGAGCCCAGAGCAGTTGAAACCAGCTAGCAACGAAATGAGCCCAGAGCACTTGAAAACCCGCTTAACGAAATGAGCCCAGAGCACTTGAAAACCCACTTCCAAAGAAATGAGCCAAGAGCATTTGAAAACCAGCTTCCAACGAAATGAGCCCAGAGCACTTGAAAACCCGCTTCCAACGAAATGAGCCCAGAGCACTTGAAAACCCCTTCCAACGAAATGTGCCCAGAGCACTTGAAAACCCGCTTCCAACGAAATGAGCCCAGAGCACTTGAAACCCGCTTCCAACGAAATGAGCCCAGAGCACTTGAAAACCCTCTTCCAATCTAAATGTGCCCAGA
>JAEOAE010004125.1:0-26378 GCA_036365155.1 Meriones psammophilus | reverse complement strand
AAGTAGCAAGGAAGTTCTGAAGCAGCTCTTTGGGCAGCCCGAGGATGTCCGCCTTTACATGATTTTATGTTATTATTATTGTATGTTTTGAATAGTTTAGAGCACACGGTTGAGTAAGACAGAAGGTCAGGAGAGGAGCCGTGACTGTGATTGTGACCAGGTTCCCGTGCAGACAGAAAGGCCTAAACCAGACCATCCATCGCTCACACGATCCCGCCTGACGAAGCTTCCCGGACCTTTTCCTGCTTTCATGTCTTCCTCTGTGGAGTGAACGTCTACATACGGGTGTTTCCATGTTGAACAGTGAACACTCTCTCCAGCCTCCAGACCAGCGGCTTCGGCTTTGTTCTGTTGTGTTGGGAACAAGGCCTGGACGCGGTCCTGGGGTGCCCTGGGACCCGCCATGTCGAACAGGCCGCCCTCGGGTTCGCACGGATCTTCCTCCCTGCCGAGGCCGACGCACACGGGTCTCTGTGGGGTCAAGGCCGCCCTCGGGTTCGCACACATCTTCCTCCCTGCCGAGGCCGACGCACAGACGGGTCTCTGTGGGGTCGAGGCCGCCCTCGGGTTCGCACACATCTTCCTCCCTCCCGAGGCCGACGCAGACGGGTCTCTGTGGGGTCAAGGCCGGCCTCGTCCACGCGGCAACTCCGGGCCCCCTGGGGCCGCACAGGGAGGATCCGTCTCGTGAGGGGCAGAGGGTTCGGCCTTGCTCACGGGCCGTTCGGGGGGTCCCGCTCCTCCAGACGATCCCCGCTCCTCCAGACGAGCTGCTCTCGGCCCCGCTGAGCCTGGCTCACGCCAAGGGGGACGCTGTCTCCTCGGGAGCTTCCGGGGCTGCGGGGGCTGCTCTGTGCACCTTCATGGAGACGCGCTCTCTCTCTCTCTCTCTCTCTCTCTCTCAAGGGCAGGGGCTGCGGACGTGGCTCTGTGCCCGTTGCTGACCTCACGTCCTGGCTGCGGAACAGTGGGTCCCGTGTCCTGGTCGTGTGACCCCGGCGGAGCGGCTGATCCCAGTCTGTGCCTGGGCGGAGCCGAACGGGGTTGGGGCGAAGGTCCGGGCTTTGGGGGAGCACCACGGGGAGGATGGATGGGAAGAGACGGGGAAGGAGGACGCCAGGGTGGGGTCAGGCGGGGAAGGAGGACGCCAGGGTGGGAAGAGACGGGGAAGGAGGACGCCAGGGTGGGAAGAGGCGGGGAAGGAGGACTCCAGGGTGGGGTCAGGCGGGGAAGGAGGACGCCAGGGTGGGAAGAGACGGGGAAGGAGGACGCCAGGGTGGGAGGAGGCGGGGAAGGAGGACACCAGGGTGGGATCAGGCGGGAAGGAGGGGAGGCCAGGGTGGGGGTCAGGCGGGGGAGGACGCCAGGTGGGAAGAGACGAGGAAGGAGGACGCCAGGGTGGGGGAAGAGACGGGAAGGAGGACTCAGGGCGGGAAGAGACGAGGAAGGAGGACGCCAGGGTGGGAAGAGACGGGAAGGAGGACTCCAGGGTGGGAAGAGACGAGGAAGGAGGACACCAGGGCGGGAAGAGACGGGGAAGGAGGACGCCAGGGTGGGAAGAGGCGGGGAAGGAGGACTCCAGGGTGGGGTCAGGCGGGGAAGGAGGACGCCAGGGCGGGAAGAGACGGGGAAGGAGGACGCCAGGGTGGGAGGAGGCGGGGAAGGAGGACGCCAGGGTGGGATCAGGCGGGGAAGGAGGACGCCAGGGCGGGAAGAGACGGGGAAGGAGGACGCCAGGGCGGGAAGAGGCGGGGAAGGAGGACTCCAGGGTGGGATCAGGCGGGGAAGGAGGACGCCAGGGCGGGAAGAGACGGGGAAGGAGGACGCCAGGGTGGGAGGAGGCGGGGAAGGAGGACTCCAGGGTGGGGTCAGGCGGGGAAGGAGGACTCCAGGGTGGGAGGAGGCGGGGAAGGAAGACTCCAGGGTGGGGTCAGGCGGGCCTGGAGGACGCCGTGACGGGTTGGTACAGAGAAGGATCACGCGGGCCTGGAGGGAGGACTCCGGTCAGGCTGTGACCGTCCCAGATGGAGGACGAGAGGGTCCACGGGAGCGTAGACGGGAACTGGTGACGGTTGTCACTGTTCCGTGCGGATGTGTCTCGTGGTTGACCCGCGGCTGCTCTCCCGCCCGCCGTCGGCCCAAACCCCCAGAGCCTCGGGTTCGTGTCCTCACCGCGGAGCACGGAGCGGGCCGTGACCGTGGGCCGTGACTGAGGGCCGTGACTGAGGGCCGTGACCGTGGGCCGTGACTGTGGGCCGTGACTGTGAGCCGTGACTGTGGGCCGTGACTGTGAGCCGTGACTGTGGGCCATGACTGCGGGCCGTGACTGTGAGCCGTGACTGTGGGCCATGACTGCGGGCCGTGACCGTGGGCCGTGACTGTGAGCCGTGACTGTGAGCCGTGACTGCTGAGCCGTGACTGCTGAGCCGTGACTGCTGAGCCGTGACTGTGGGCCATGACTGTGGGCCGTGACTGTGGGCCGTGAGGTGGGCCGTGAGGGTGAGGAAGAGACTGAGCCGTGACTGCTGAGCCGTGACTGAGCCGTGACTGCTGGGCCGTGACTGTGGGCGTGACTGTGAGCCGTGACGTGGGCCGTGACTGTGGGCCGTGAGTGGGCCGTGACTGTGAGCCGTGACTTCTGAGCCGTGACTGTGGGCCGTGACTGTGGGCCGTGACCGTGGGCCGTGACTGTGGGCCGTGACTGCTGAGCCGTGACTGTGAGCCGTGACCGTGAGCCGTGACTGCTGATCCGTGACTGTGGGCCGTGACCGTGGGCCGTGAAGAGAGCCGTGACTGTGGGCCGTGACCAGGCCGTGACCGTGGACCGTGACTGTGGGCCGTGGAAGTGAGCCGTGACTGTGGGCCAGGGTGCTGATCCGTGACTGTGGGGAGTGACTGTGGGCCGTGACTGCTGAGCCGTGGAAGGGCGTGACTGTGGGGCCGGGACCGTGGAGGCGTGACTGTGGGCCGTGACTGTGAGCCGTGACTGTGAGCCGTGACTGCTGAGCCGTGACTGCTGAGCCGTGACTGCTGAGCCGTGACTGCTGAGCCGTGACTGTGGGCCGTGACTGTGGGCCGTGACTGGGGCCGTGACTGTGGGCTGTGACTGTGAGCCGTGACTGTGGGCCGTGACTGTGAGCCGTGACCGTGGGCCGTGACTGTGAGCCGTGACTGTGGGCCGTGACTGTGGGCGTGACTGGGCCGTGACCGTGGGCGTGACCGTGGGCCGTGACCGTGAGCCGTGACTGTGGGCCGTGGTGGGTGAGCCGTGACCGTGGGCGTGACCGTGAGCCGTGACCGTGGGCCGTGACTGGAGCCGTGACCGTGGGCCGTGACCGTGAGCCGTGACTGTGGGCCGTGAAGAGGGCCGTGACTGTGGGCCGTGGGGGCCGTGGCCGTGGACTGCTGGAGCCGTGACAGGGGCCGTGACCGTGGGCCCGTGACTGTGGGTCGTGACCGTGGGTGACCGTGGGCCGTGACTGTGAGCCGTGACTGCCGTGACTGTGGGCCGTGACTGTGGGCCGTGACTGGGGCCATGACTGCGGGCCGTGACTGGAGCCGTGACTGTGGGCGTGACTGTGGGCGTGGGCCGTGACCGTGGCCGTGACTGTGGGCGTGACTGTGGGCGTGACTGTGGGCGGACTGTGGGCCGTGACTGCTGAGCCGTGACTGTGGGCGTGACTGTGGGCCGTGACCGTGGCCGTGACTGGGGCCGTGAGGGGCCGTGACTGTGAGCCGTGACTGTGGGGCCATGACTGCGGCCGTGACTGTGGGCCGTGACTGCTGAGCCGTGACTGTGGGCCGTGACTGTGGGCCGTGACCGTGGCCGTGAGGAGAGCCGTGACTGGGGCCGTGACTGTGAGCCGTGACTGGGGCGTGACCGTGGGCCGTGACTGGGGCCGTGACTGGGGCCGTGACTGCTGAGCCCGTGACTGAGGCCGTGACTGGGGCCGTGACTGTGGGCGTGACTGCTGAGCCAGGTGAGCCCGTGACTGTGGGTGACTGTGGGCCGTGACTGCTGAGCCGTGACTGTGGGCGTGACTGCTGAGCCGTGACTGTGGGCGTGACTGTGGGCCGTGACTGTGGGCCGTGACCGTGGGCCGTGACTGTGAGCCGTGACTGTGGGGCGTGACTGGGGGCCGTGACTGTGAGCCGTGACTGTGGGCCGCCGGGGTGGGACTGTGGGCCGTGACTGTGGGCCGTGACTGCTGAGCCGTGACTGCTGAGCCGTGACTGTGGGCGTGACTGTGGGCCGTGACTGTGGGCCGTGACTGTGGGCCGTGACTGTGGGCCCCGTGACTGAGGGCCGTGACTGAGGGCCGTGACCGTGAGCCGTGACTGTGGGCCGTGACTGCTGAGCCGTGACTGTGGGCCGTGACTGCTGAGCCGTGACTGAGGGCCGTGACTGAGGGCCGTGACTGTGGGCCGTGACTGCTGAGCCGTGACTGTGGGCCGTGACTGTGGGCCGTGACTGTGGGCCGTGACTGTGAGCCGTGACTGTGGGCCGTGACTGTGAGCCGTGACTGTGAGCCGTGACCGTGAGCCGTGACCGTGGGCCGTGACTGCTGAGCCGTGACTGTGGGCCGTGACTGTGAGCCGTGACTGTGGGCCGTGACTGCTGAGCCGTGACTGTGAGCCGTGACCGTGGGCCGTGACTGCTGAGCCGTGACTGTGAGCCGTGACTGTGAGCCGTGACCGTGGCCGTGACTGTGGGCGTGACTGTGGGCCGTGACTGTGGGCCGTGACTGTGAGCCGTGACTGTGGGCCGACTGTGAGCCGTGACTGTGGGCCGTGACTGTGGCCGTGACTGTGGGCCGTGACCGTGGGCGTGACTGTGGGCCGTGACCGCGTGACTGTGGGCCGTGACTGTGAGCCGTGACTGTGGGCCGTGACTGCTGAGCCGTGACTGTGGGCCGTGACTGTGGGCCGTGACTGTGAGCCGTGACTGTGGGCCGTGACTGCTGAGCCGTGACTGCTGGGCCGTGACTGTGAGCCGTGACTGGGCCGTGACTGCTGAGCGTGACTGTGGGCGTGACTGTGGGCCGACTGCTGAGCCGTGACTGTGGGCCGTGACCGACCGTGGGCGTGACTGCTGAGCCGTGACTGTGGGCCGTGACTGTGGGCCGTGACTGTGGGCCGACTGTGGGCCGTGGACTGCTGAGCGTGACTGGGGCCGTGACTGTGAGCCGTGACCGTGGGCCGTGACTGGGGCCATGACTGTGAGCCGTGACTGTGGGCCGTGACTGTGAGCCGTGACTGTGGGCCGTGACTGTGGGCCGTGACTGTGGGCCGTGACTGTGGGCGTGACTGTGGGCGTGACCGTGGCCGTGACTGTGAGCCGTGACTGTGGGCCGTGACTGCTGAGCCGTGACTGAGGGCCGTGACTGTGGGCCGTGACTGCTGAGCGGTGACTGTGGGCCGTGACTGGGGCCGTGACTGTGGGCCGTGACTGTGGGCCGTGGACTGCTGAGCCGTGACTGTGGGCCGTGACTGAGGGTGACGTGACGTGGCGGTGACTGTGGGCCGTGACTGTGGGCCGTGACTGTGGGCCGTGACTGTGGGCCGTGACTGTGAGCCGTGACTGGGGCCGTGACTGTGGGCGTGACCGTGGGCCGTGACTGTGGGGTGTGACTGTGGGCCGTGACGTGGGCCGTGACTGCTGAGCCGACTGTGGGCCGTGACTGTGGGCGTGACTGGGGCCGTGACTGTGAGCCGTGACTGTGGGCGTGACCGTGAGCCGTGACTGTGGGCGTGACCGTGGCCGTGACTGTGAGCCGTGACCGTGGGCGTGACCGTGGCCGTGACCGTGGGCCGTGACCGTGGGCCGTGACCGTGGGCCGTGACCGTGAGCCGTGACTGTGGGCCGTGACCGTGGGCCGTGACTGTGGGCCGTGACCGTGGGCCGTGACTGTGGGCCGTGACTGCTGAGCCGTGACTGTGGGCCGTGACTGTGAGCCGTGACTGTGGGCCGTGACTGTGGGCCGTGACTGTGGGCCGTGACTGTGGGCCGTGACTGCTGAGCCGTGACTGTGGGCCGTGACTGCTGAGCCGTGACTGTGGGCCGTGACTGTGAGCCGTGACTGTGAGCCGTGACTGCTGAGCCGTGACTGTGAGCCGTGACTGTGAGCCGTGACTGTGGGCCGTGACCGTGGGCCGTGACCGTGGGCCGTGACCGTGGGCCGTGACTGTGGGCCGTGACTGTGGGCCGTGACCGTGGGCCGTGACTGTGGGCCGTGACTGTGGGCCGTGACTGTGGGCCGTGACTGAGGGCCGTGACTGAGGGCCGTGACCGTGAGCCGTGACTGTGGGCCGTGACTGCTGAGCCGTGACTGTGGGCCGTGACTGCTGAGCCGTGACTGAGGGCCGTGACTGAGGGCCGTGACTGTGGGCCGTGACTGCTGAGCCGTGACTGTGGGCCGTGACTGGGGCGACTGGGGCCGTGACTGTGAGCCGTGACTGTGGGCCGTGACTGTGAGCCGTGACTGTGAGCCGTGACCGTGAGCCGTGACCGTGGGCGTGACTGCTGAGCCGTGACTGGGGCGGGACTGTGAGCCGTGACTGTGGGCCGTGACTGCTGAGCCGTGACTGTGAGCCGTGACTGTGGGCCGTGACTGCTGAGCCGTGACTGTGAGCCGTGACTGTGAGCCGTGACCGTGGGCCGTGACTGTGGGCCGTGACTGTGGGCCGTGACTGTGGGCCGTGACTGTGAGCCGTGACTGTGGGCCGTGACTGTGGGCCGTGACTGTGGGCCGTGACCGTGGGCCGTGACTGTGGGCCGTGACTGTGGGCCGTGACTGTGGGCCGTGACCGTGGGCCGTGACTGTGGGCCGTGACTGTGAGCCGTGACTGTGGGCCGTGACTGCTGAGCCGTGACTGTGAGCCGTGACTGTGGGCGTGACTGTGGGCGTGACTGTGGCCGTGACTGTGGGCCGTGACTGTGGGCCGTGACTGTGGGCCGTGACCGTGGGCCGTGACTGTGGGCCGTGACTGTGGGCCGTGACTGTGGGCCGTGACTGTGAGCCGTGACTGTGAGCCGTGACTGTGAGCCGTGACTGTGAGCCGTGACTGTGGGCCGTGACTGTGAGCCGTGACTGTGGGCCGTGACTGTGGGCCGTGACTGTGGGCCGTGACTGTGGGCCGTGACTGTGGGCCGTGACTGCTGAGCCGTGACTGTGGGCCGTGACTGTGGGCTGTGACTGCTGAGCCGTGACTGTGAGCCGTGACTGTGGGCCGTGACCGTGGGCCGTGACTGTGGGCCGTGACCGTGGGCCGTGACTGTGGGCCGTGACTGTGAGCCGTGACTGTGGGCCGTGACTGTGGGCCGTGACTGTGGGCCGTGACTGCTGAGCCGTGACTGCTGAGCCGTGACTGTGGGCGTGACTGTGAGCCGTGACTGTGGGCCGTGACTGTGAGCCGTGACTGTGAGCGTGACTGCTGAGCCGTGACTGTGGGCGTGACTGCTGAGCCGTGACTGTGGGCCGTGACTGTGGGCCGTGACCGTGGGCCGTGACTGTGGGCCGTGACTGTGGGCCGTGACTGTGGGCCGTGACTGTGAGCCGTGACTGTGGGCCGTGACTGTGGGCCGTGACTGTGGGCCGTGACTGCTGAGCCGTGACTGCTGAGCCGTGACTGTGGGCCGTGACTGTGAGCCGTGACTGTGGGCCGTGACTGTGAGCCGTGACTGCTGAGCCGTGACTGCTGAGCCGTGACTGTGGGCCGTGACTGCTGAGCCGTGACTGTGGGCCGTGACTGTGGGCCGTGACCGTGGGCCGTGACTGTGGGCCGTGACTGTGAGCCGTGACTGTGAGCCGTGACTGTGGGCCGTGACTGTGAGCCGTGACTGTGGGCCGTGACTGTGGGCCGTGACTGTGGGCCGTGACTGTGGGCCGTGACTGTGGGCCGTGACTGTGAGCCGTGACTGTGGGCCGTGACTGTGAGCCGTGACTGCTGAGCCGTGACTGTGGGCGTGACTGTGGGCCGTGACTGTGGGCCGTGACTGTGAGCCGTGACTGTGGGCCGTGACTGTGGGCCGTGACCGTGGGCCGTGACTGTGGGCCGTGACTGTGAGCCGTGACTGCTGAGCCGTGACTGTGGGCCGTGACCGTGGGCCGTGACTGCTGAGCCGTGACTGCTGAGCCGTGACTGTGAGCCGTGACTGCTGAGCCGTGACTGTGGGCCGTGACTGCTGAGCCGTGACTGCTGAGCCGTGACCGTGGGCCGTGACTGCTGAGCCGTGACTGCTGAGCCGTGACCGTGGGCCGTGACTGTGGGCCGTGACCGTGGGCCGTGACTGTGAGCCGTGACTGTGGGCCGTGACTGTGGGCCGTGATTGCTGAGCCGTGACTGTGGGCCGTGACTGTGAGCCGTGACTGTGGGCCGTGACTGTGAGCCGTGACTGTGGGCCGTGACTGTGGGCCGTGACCGTGAGCCGTGACTGGGGCCGTGACCGTGAGCCGTGACTGTGGGCCGTGACCGTGGGCCGTGACTGTGGGCCGTGACTGCTGAGCCGTGACTGTGGGCCGTGACTGTGGGCCGTGACTGTGGGCCGTGACTGCTGAGCCGTGACTGTGAGCCGTGACTGTGGGCCGTGACTGTGGGCCGTGACTGTGGGCCGTGACTGTGGGCCGTGACTGTGGGCTGTGACTGTGGGCCGTGACTGTGAGCCGTGACTGTGGGCCGTGACTGTGGGCCGTGACTGTGGGCCGTGACTGCTGAGCCGTGACTGCTGAGCCGTGACCGTGGGCCGTGACCGTGGGCCGTGACTGTGGGCCGTGACTGTGGGCCGTGACTGCTGAGCCGTGACCGTGAGCCGTGACCGTGGGCCGTGACTGTGAGCCGTGACTGTGAGCCGTGACTGTGGGCCGTGACCGTGGGCCGTGACTGTGAGCCGTGACTGTGAGCCGTGACCGTGGGCCGTGACTGTGGGCGTGACTGCTGAGCCGTGACTGTGGGCGTGACTGTGGGCTGTGACTGCTGAGCCGTGACTGTGAGCCGTGACTGTGGGCCGTGACCGTGGGCCGTGACTGTGGGCCGTGACCGTGGGCCGTGACTGTGGGCCGTGACTGTGAGCCGTGACTGTGGGCCGTGACTGTGGGCCGTGACTGTGGGCCGTGACTGCTGAGCCGTGACCGTGGGCCGTGACCGTGAGCCGTGACTGTGGGCCGTGACCGTGGGCCGTGACTGTGGGCCGTGACTGTGGGCCGTGACTGTGGGCCGTGACTGTGGGCCGTGACTGTGGGCCGTGACCGTGAGCCGTGACTGTGGGCCGTGACTGTGAGCCGTGACTGTGGGCCGTGACCGTGGGCCGTGACTGTGGGCCGTGACTGTGGGCCGTGACTGTGGGCTGTGACTGTGGGCCGTGACTGTGAGCCGTGACTGTGGGCCGTGACTGTGGGCCGTGACTGTGGGCCGTGACTGCTGAGCCGTGACTGCTGAGCCGTGACCGTGGGCCGTGACCGTGGGCCGTGACTGTGGGCCGTGACTGTGGGCCGTGACTGCTGAGCCGTGACCGTGAGCCGTGACCGTGGGCCGTGACTGTGGGCCGTGACTGTGGGCCGTGACTGTGGGCCGTGACTGTGAGCCGTGACTGTGGGCCGTGACTGGGGCGTGACTGTGAGCCGTGACTGTGGGCCGTGACTGTGAGCCGTGACTGTGAGCCGTGACTGTGAGCCGTGACCGTGGGCCGTGACTGTGAGCCGTGACTGTGGGCCGTGACTGTGGGCCGTGACTGTGGGCCGTGACTGTGGGCCGTGACTGTGGGCCGTGACTGTGGGCCGTGACTGTGGGCCGTGACTGTGAGCCGTGACTGTGGGCCGTGACCGTGGGCCGTAACTGTGGGCCCGTGACTGTGGGCCGTGAGCGTGACTGTGGGCGTGACTGCTGAGCCGTGACTGTGAGCCCGTGACTGCTGAGCCGTGACCGTGGGCCGTGACTGTGGGCCGTGACTGTGGGCCGTGACTGTGAGCCGTGACTGTGGGCCGTGACTGTGAGCCGTGACCGTGGGCCGTGACCGTGAGCCGTGACTGTGGGCCGTGACTGTGAGCCGTGACTGCTGAGCCGTGACTGTGGGCCGTGACTGTGAGCCGTGACTGTGAGCCGTGACTGTGGGCCGTGACTGTGGGCCGTGACTGTGAGCCGTGACTGTGAGCCGTGACCGTGGGCCGTGACTGTGAGCCGTGACTGTGAGCCGTGACTGTGGGCCGTGACTGTGGGCCGTGACTGTGACTGTGGGCCGTGACTGTGAGCCGTGACCGTGGGCCGTGACTGTGGGCCGTGACTGTGAGCCGTGACTGTGAGCCGTGACTGTGGGCACGTGACTGTGGGCGTGACTGTGGGCCCGTGACTGTGGGCGTGACCGTGGGCGTGACTGTGAGCCGTGACTGTGACTGTGGGCCGTGACTGGGCGTGACTGTGAGCCGTGACTGTGACTGTGGGCCGTGACTGTGGGCGTGACTGTGAGCCGTGACTGTGGGCGTGACTGTGGGCCACAGGACTGTGGGCCGTGACTGTGGGGCGTGACTGTGGGCCGTGACTGTACAGCCGTGACCGTGGGCCGTGACTGCTGAGCCGTGACTGTGGGCCGTGACTGTGGGCCGTGACCGTGGGCCGTGACTGTGGGCCGTGACTGTGGGCCGTGACTGCTCCTCCCTCCTCCCCGCTCCCTCCTGGCCAGGTTGTCTGTTCCCGCCTTTGCTCCTCATGGGCCACACAGGACACACGTCAGCGTGTTCACAGGACACACGTCAGCGTGTTCACAGGACACACACGTCACCGTGTTCACAGGACACACACGTCACCGTGTTCACAGGACACACGTCACCGTGTTCACAGGACACACGTCACCGTGTTCACAGAACACACACGTCAGCGTGTTCACAGGACACACACGTCACCGTGTTCACAGGACACACACGTCAGCGTGTTCACAGGACACACACGTCAGCGTGTTCACAGGACACACACGTCACCGTGTTCACAGGACACACGTCACCGTGTTCACAGGACACACGTCAGCGTGTTCACAGGACACACACATCACCGTGTTCACAGGACACACACGTCAGCGTGTTCACAGGACACACACGTCAGCGTGTTCACAGGACACACGTCACCGTGTTCACAGGACACACACGTCAGCGTGTTCACAGGACACACACGTCAGCGTGTTCACAGGACACACACGTCAGCGTGTTCACAGGACACACACGTCACCGTGTTCACAGGACACACACGTCAGCGTGTTCACAGGACACACGTCACCGTGTTCACAGGACAGACACGTCACCGTGTTCACAGGACACACACGTCACCGTATTCACAGGACACACGCCAAGCGTGTTCACAGGACACACACGTCAGCGTGTTCACAGGACACACGCCACCGTGTTCACAGGACACACACGTCAGCGTCTTCACAGGACACACACGTCACCGTGTTCACAGGACACACACGTCACCGTGTTCACAGGACACACACGTCGGCGTGTTCACAGGACACACGTCACCGTGTTCACAGGACACACACGTCAGCGTGTTCACAGGACACACGTCACCGTGTTCACAGGACACACACGTCACCGTGTTCACAGGACACACACGTCGGCGTGTTCACAGGACACACGTCACCGTGTTCACAGGACACACACGTCACCGTGTTCACAGGACACACACGTCGGCGTGTTCACAGGACACACGCCGGCGTGTGTTCACAGGACACACACGCCACCGTATTCACAGGACACACACGTCGGCGTGTTCACAGGACACACGTCACCGTGTTCACAGGACACACACGTCACCGTGTTCACAGGACACACACGTCGGCGTGTTCACAGGACACACACGTCGGCGTGTTCACAGGACACACGTCGGCGTGTTCACAGGACACACACGTCACCGTGTTCACAGGACACACACGTCGGCGTGTTCACAGGACACACGCGGACCGTTCACAGGACACACGTCACCGTGTTCACAGGACACACGCGTCACGTGTTCACAGGACACACACGTCACCGTGTTCACAGGACACACACGTCACCGTGTTCACAGGACACACGTCACCGTGTTCACAGGACACACACGTCAGCGTGTTCACAGGACACACACGTCACCGTGTTCACAGGACACACGTCACCGTGTTCACAGGACACACACGTCACCGTGTTCACAGGACACACGTCACCGTGTTCACAGGACACACATCACCGTGTTCACAGGACACACGTCACCGTGTTCACACAAACCTGACACCGGCGACGCCTGCAGTCAGCAGCACGAGGCGACGTCCACATTGAAAGCTGAGAGTGGGGACAAGCCAGCACGTGAGTGGACACGGGTCAGCTGCGGACACGGGTCAGCTGTGCACACGGGTCAGCTGTGGACACGGGTCAGCTGTGCACACGGGTCAGCTGCGGACACGGGTCAGCTGTGCACACGGGTCAGCTGTGGACACGGGTCAGCTGCGGACACGGGTCAGCTGCGCACACGGGTCAGCTGCGGACACGGGTCAGCTGCGCACACGGGTCAGCTGTGGACACGGGTCAGCTGCGGACACGGGTCAGCTGTGGACACGGGTCAGCTGTGCACACGGGTCAGCTGTGCACACGGGTCAGCTGTGCACACGGGTCAGCTGTGGACACGGGTCAGCTGTGCACACGGCACGGGACCCTGTCCCAGCAGAGGACGGCTCAGGGGAGGACGGTTGGAGGAGGAGGAGGCGCCGGGAGCAGACGTAAAGTGTCTCCACGCCTGATAAACGTTACAAGGTCATGCGGTGCACCACGTGTCCGTGTGTTGTTGTTTGGGATAGACAGATGACGACACGGCTGTGACACTCCCGGGGATGAGGACACGGCTGTGACACTCCCGGGGATGATGAGGACACGGCTGTGACACTCCCGGGGATGATGACGACACGGCTGTGACACTCCCGGGGATGATGATGACACGGCTGTGACACTCCCGGGGATGATGGCGACAGCTGTGACACTCCCGGGATGATGGCACGGCAGCTGTGACACTCCGGGGATGATGAGGACACGGCTGTGACACTCCCGGGGATGATGACGACACGGCTGTGACACTCCCGGGGATGATGATGACACGGCTGTGACACTCCCGGGGATGATGACGACACGGCTGTGACACTCCCGGGGATGATGACACGGCTGTGACACTCCGGGGATGATGACACGGCTGATGACTCCGGGGCTGACACGCTGACACTCCGCTGATGATGATGACACACGCTGTGACACTCCCGGGATGATGAGGACACGGCTGTGACACTCCCGGGATGATGACACGGCTGTGACACTCCGGGATGATGACGACACGGCTGTGACACTCCCGGGATGATGAGGACACGGCTGTGACACTCCCGGGATGATGATGACACACGCTGTGACACTCCCGGGATGAGGACACGGCTGTGACACTCCGGGGATGATGATGACACACTCCCGGGATGATGATGCTGTGACACTCCCGGGATGATGAGGACACGGCTGTGACACTCCAGGGATGATGAAGACACGGCTGTGACACTCCGGGGATGATGACACACGGCTGTGACACTCCGGGGGGATGACACTCATGATGACACGGCTGTGACTCCGGGATGATGAGGACACGGCTGTGACACTCCGGGATGATGATGACACGGCTGTGACACTCCGGGATGATGAGGACACGGACACGGCTGTGACACTCCTGGACACTCCCGGGATGATGACACGGCTGTGACACTCCCGGGATGATGATGACACGGCTGTGACACTCCGGGATGATGACACGGCTGTGACACTCCGGGATGATGACACACGGCTGTGACACTCCCGGATGATGATGACACGGCTGTGACACTCCCGGGATGATGAGGACACGGCTGTGACACTCCCGGGATGATGACACGGCTGTGACACTCCCGGGATGAGGACACGGCTGTGACACTCCGGGATGATGATGACACGGCTGTGACACTCCCGGGATGATGAGGACACGGCTGTGACACTCCGGGGATGATGAGGACACGGCTGTGACACTCCCGGGATGATGACACGGCTGTGACACTCCGGGGATGATGATGACACGGCTGTGACACTCCCGGGGATGATGAGGACACGGCTTGACACTCCGGGGATGAGGACACGGGCTGTGACACTCCCGGGGATGATGATGACACGGCTGTGACACTCCCGGGATGATGAGGACACGGCTGTGACACTCCCGGGATGATGAGGACACGGCTGTGACACTCCGGGGATGATGATGACACGGCTGTGACACTCCCGGGATGATGAGACACGGCTGTGACACTCCCGGGATGATGACACGCTGGCTGACACACCCGGGATGATGATGACACGGGCTGTGACACTCCCGGGATGATGACACGGCTGTGACACTCCCGGGATGATGAGGACACGGCTGTGACACTCCCGGGATGATGATGACACGGCTGTGACACTCCGGGATGACACGACACTCCCGGGATGATGATGACACGGCTGTGACACTCCCGGGATGATGACACGGCTGTGACACTCCGGGGATGATGACACGGCTGTGACACTCCCGGGATGATGAGACACGGCTGTGACACTCCGGGATGATGAGGACACGGCTGTGACACTCCCGGGATGATGAGGACACGGCTGTGACACTCCCGGGATGATGATGACACGGCTGTGACACTCCCGGATGATGACACACGGCTGTGACACTCCCGGGATGATGAGGACACGGCTGTGACACTCCCGGGATGATGATGACACGGCTGTGACACTCCGGGATGATGACACTCACGGCACGCTGTGACACTCCCGGGATGATGATGACACGGCTGTGACACTCCCGGGGATGATGACACACGGCTGTGACACTCCCGGGATGATGATGACACGGCTGTGACACTCCCGGGATGATGATGACACGGCTGTGACACTCCCGGGATGATGATGACACGGCTGTGACACTCCCGGGATGATGATGACACGGCTGTGACACTCCCGGGATGATGATGACACACGGCTGACACTCCGGGGATGATGAGGACACGGCTGTGACACTCCCGGGGTGATGATGACACGGCTGTGACACTCCCGGGGATGATGACGACACGGCTGTGACACTCCCGGGGATGATGATGACACGGCTGTGACACTCCCGGGGATGAGGACACGGCTGTGACACTCCGGGGATGATGATGACACGGCTGTGACACTCCCGGGGATGATGAGGACACGGCTGTGACACTCCCGGGATGATGAGGACACGGCTGTGACACTCCGGGGATGATGACACACGGCTGATGACACTCCCACTCGGGATGATGACACACGGCTGTGACACTCCCGGGATGATGACACGGCTGTGACACTCCCGGGATGATGATGACACTGCTGTGACACTCCCGGGATGATGATGACACGGCTGTGACACTCCGGGGATGATGAGGACACGGCTGTGACACTCCCGGGGATGATGACACGGCTGTGACACTCCCGGGATGATGAGGACACGGCTGTGACACTCCCGGGGATGATGATGACACGGCTGTGACACTCCCGGGATGATGATGACACGGCTGTGACACTCCCGGGATGATGAGGACACGGCTGTGACACTCCCGGGATGATGAGGACACGGCTGTGACACTCCCGGGGATGATGACACGGCTGTGACACTCCCGGGGATGATGATGACACGGCTGTGACACTCCCGGGATGATGAGGACACGGCTGTGACACTCGGGGATGAGGACACGGCTGTGACACTCCCGGGATGATGATGACACGGCTGTGACACTCCCGGATGATGATGACACGGCTGTGACACTCCCGGGATGATGAGGACACGGCTGTGACACTCCCGGGATGATGATGACACGGCTGTGACACTCCCGGGATGATGATGACACGGCTGTGACACTCCCGGGATGATGACACGGCTGTGACACTCCGGGGATGATGAGGACACGGCTGTGACACTCCGGGGATGATGATGACACGGCTGTGACACTCCCGGGGATGATGACACGGCTGTGACACTCCCGGGGATGATGAGGACACGGCTGTGACACTCCGGGGATGATGACACGGCTGTGACACTCCCGGGGATGATGATGACACGGCTGTGACACTCCCGGGATGATGACGACACGGCTGTGACACTCCGGGATGATGATGACACGGCTGTGACACTCCCGGGATGATGACACACGGCTGTGACACTCCCGGGATGATGATGACACACAGCTGTGACACTCCCGGGATGATGACACGGCTGTGACACTCCGGTGGATGATGACACGGCTGTGACACTCCCGGGATGATGACACACGGCTGTGACACTCCCGGGATGATGAGGACACGGCTGTGACACTCCCGGGGATGATGACACGGGGATGTGACACTCCGGGATGATGAGGACACGGCTGTGACACTCCGGGGATGATGACACGGCTGTGACACTCCTCGGATGATGAGGACACGGCTGTGACACTCCGGGGATGATGAGGACACGGCTGTGACACTCCCGGGGATGATGACACGGCTGTGACACTCCGGGATGATGATGACACGGCTGTGACACTCCCGGGATGATGAGGACACGGCTGTGACACTCCCGGGGATGATGAACACACGGCTGTGACACTCCCGGGATGATGATGACACGGCTGTGACACTCCGGGGATGATGAGGACACGGCTGTGACACTCCCGGGGATGATGAGGACACGGCTGTGACACTCCGGGGATGATGACACGGCTGTGACACTCCCGGGGATGATGAGGACACGGCTGTGACACTCCCGGGGCTGCGTGATGACACGGCTGTGACACTCCCGGGATGATGATGACACGGCTGTGACACTCCCGGGATGATGAGGACACGGCTGACACTCCCGGGGGATGATGACACGGCTGTGACACTCCGGGGATGATGACACGGCTGTGACACTCCCGGGATGATGATGACACGGCTGTGACACTCCCGGGATGATGATGACACGGCTGTGACACTCCCGGGGATGATGACACGGCTGTGACACTCCCGGGATGATGATGACACGGCTGTGACACTCCCGGGGATGATGATGACACGGCTGTGACACTCCCGGGGATGATGAGGACACGGCTGTGACACTCCCGGGATGATGACACGGCTGTGACACTCCGGGGATGATGACACACGGCTGTGACACTCCCGGGGATGATGACACGGCTGTGACACTCCCGGATGATGATGACACGGCTGTGACACTCCGGGGATGATGAGGACACGGCTGTGACACTCCCGGGATGATGATGACACGGCTGTGACACTCCGGGATGATGACACACTCCGGGGATGATGACACTCCCGGGGATGATGATGACACGGCTGTGACACTCCGGGGATGATGACACGGCTGTGACACTCCGGGATGATGAGGACACGGCTGTGACACACTCCCGGGATGATGATGACACGGCTGTGACACTCCCGGGGATGATGACACTGCTGTGACACTCCCGGGGATGATGACACGGCTGTGACACTCCCGGGGATGATGACACGGCTGTGACACTCCCGGGATGATGACACGGCTGACACTCCCGGATGATGATGACACGGCTGTGACACTCCCGGGATGAGGACACGGCTGTGACACTCCGGGATGATGACACGCTGTGACACTCCCGGATGATGACACACGCTGTGACACTCCCGGGATGATGAGGACACGGGCTGTGACACTCCAGGGATGATGACACGGCTGTGACACTCCCGGGATGATGACACGGCTGTGACACTCCCGGGATGATGACACACGGCTGTGACACTCCCGGGATGATGAGGACACGGCTGTGACACTCCCGGGATGATGAGGACACGGGGATGTGACACTCCGGGATGATGACACGGCGGCTGTGACACTCCCGGGATGATGAGACACACGGCTGTGACACTCCGGGATGATGATGACACGGCTGTGACACTCCCGGGATGATGAGAACACGGCTGTGACACTCCCGGGATGATGATGACACGGCTGTGACACTCCCGGGATGATGAGGACACGGCTGTGACACTCCCGGGATGATGACACACGGCTGTGACACTCCCGGGATGATGAGGACACGGCTGTGACACTCCGGGATGATGACACGGCTGTGACACTCCCGGGATGATGACACGGCTGTGACACTCCCGGGATGATGATGACACGGCTGTGACACTCCGAGGATGATGAGGACTGTGACACTCCCGGGATGATGACACACGGCTGTGACACTCCGGGATGATGAGGACACGGCTGTGACACTCCCGGGATGATGATGACACGGCTGTGACACTCCGGGATGATGAGGACACGCTGTGACACTCCCGGGATGATGATGACACGGCTGTGACACTCCGGGGATGATGAGGACACGGCTGTGACACTCCGGGGGATGATGACACGGCTGTGACACTCCCGGGATGATGAGGACACGGCTGTGACACTCCCGGGATGATGATGACACGGCTGTGACACTCCGGGGATGATGATGACACGGCTGTGACACTCCCGGGATGATGAGACACGGCTGTGACACTCCGGGGATGATGACACGGCTGTGACACTCCCGGGATGATGATGACACGGCTGTGACACTCCCGGGATGATGATGACACGGCTGTGACACTCCCGGGATGATGAGGACACGGCTGTGACACTCCGGGGATGATGAGGACACGGCTGTGACACTCCCGGGATGATGAGGACACGCTGTGACACTCCGGGATGATGATGACACGGCTGTGACACTCCGGGATGATGATGACACGGCTGTGACACTCCCGGGATGATGAGGACACACTGGCTGTGACACTCCCGGGATGATGAGGACACGGCTGTGACACTCCCGGGGATGATGATGACACGGCTGTGACACTCCCGGGGATGATGATGACACGGCTGTGACACTCCCGGGGATGATGACACGGCTGTGACACTCCCGGGATGATGATGACACGGCTGTGACACTCCCGGGATGATGACACGCGGCTGTGACACTCCCGGGATGATGACACACGGCTGTGACACTCCCGGGATGATGATGACACGGCTGTGACACTCCCGGGATGATGATGACACGGCTGTGACACTCCCGGGATGATGAGGGGGATGATGACAACTGTGACACTCGGCTGAGGACACGGCACACTCCGGGGATGATGACACAGCTGTGACACTCCCGGATGATGACAGGACACGGCTGTGACACTCCACGGGATGATGATGACACGGCTGTGACACTCCCGGGATGATGACACGGCTGTGACACTCCAGGGATGATGACACGGCTGTGACACTCCGGGATGATGACACGGCTGTGACACTCCCGGGGATGATGACACGGCTGTGACACTCCGGGGATGATGAGGACACGGCTGTGACACTCCCGGGATGATGAGACACGGCTGTGACACTCCGGGGGATGATGACACGGCTGTGACACTCCCGGGATGATGAGGACACGGCTGTGACACTCCGGGGATGATGACACGGCTGTGACACTCCCGGGATGATGATGACACGGCTGTGACACTCCGGGATGATGAGGACACGGCTGTGACACTCCGGGGATGAGGACACGGCTGTGACACTCCCGGGATGATGACACGGCTGTGACACTCCGGGGATGATGACACGGCTGTGACACTCCCGGGATGATGACACGGCTGTGACACTCCGGGGATGATGATGACACGGCTGTGACACTCCGGGGGGATGACACACGGCTGTGACACTCTCCATGATGATGACACGGCTGTGACACTCCGGGGATGATGATGACACGGCTGTGACACTCCCGGATGATGAGGACACGGCTGTGACACTCCCGGGATGATGACACGGCTGTACACGGGGATGAGACACGGCTGTGACACCGGGATGATGATGACACGGCTGTGACACTCCCGGGATGATGACACGGCTGTGACACTCCCGGGATGATGATGACACGGCTGTGACACTCCGGGATGATGACACACGCTGTGACACTCCCGGGATGATGATGACACGGCTGTGACACTCCCGGGATGATGAGACACGCTGTGACACTCCCGGGATGATGATGACACGGCTGTGACACTCCCGGGATGATGAGGACACGGCTGTGACACTCCGGGGATGATGACACGGCTGTGACACTCCCGGGATGATGACACGGCTGTGACACTCCCGGGATGATGATGACACGGCTGTGACACTCCCGGGATGATGACACTCGGACACGGCTGTGACACTCCCGGGGATGATGACACGGCTGTGACACGGGGATGATGCTGCGACACACCCGGGATGATGACACGGCTGTGACACTCCAGGGATGATGAGGCTGATGACACTCCCGGGATGATGACACGGCTGTGACACTGATGATGACACACGGCTGTGACACTCCCGGGATGATGAGGACACGGCTGTGACACTCCGGGATGATGATGACACGCTGACACTGGGATGACACTCCCGGGATGAGGACACGGCTGTGACACTCCAGGGATGATGACACGGCTGTGACACGGCTGTGACACTCCAGGGATGATGATGACACGGCTGTGACACTCCCGGGATGATGAGGACACGGGCTGTGACACTCCGGGATGATGAGGACACGGCTGTGACACTCCCGGGATGATGACACGGCTGTGACACTCCCGGGATGATGACACGGCTGTGACACTGATGACACGGCTGTGACACTCCGGGGATGATGACACGGCTGTGACACTCCGGGATGATGATGACACGGCTGTGACACTCCGGGATGATGATGACACGGCTGTGACACTGGGATGATGATGACACTCCGGGGATGATGATGATGACACGGCTGTGACACTCCCGGGATGATGATGACACGGCTGTGACACTCCCGGGATGATGACACGGCTGTAACACTCCCGGGATGATGACACACGCTGTGACACTCCCGGGATGATGATGACACGGCTGTGACACTCCCGGGATGATGACACTGTGACACTCCCGGGACATGACACGGCTGACACTCCCGGGATGATGACACGGCTGTGACACTCCCGGGGATGATGGACACGGCTGTGACACTCCGGGATGACACTCCGGACACGGCACTCCCGGATGATGACACGCTGTGACGGCTGATGATGGCTGTAACACTCCCGGATGATGATGACACGGCTGTGACACTCCCGGGATGATGAGGACACGGCTGTGACACTCCCGGGATGATGACACGGCTGTGACACTCCCGGGGATGATGATGACACGGCTGTGACACTCCGGGATGATGAGACACGGCTGTGACACTCCCGGGATGATGAGACACGGCTGTGACACTCCCGGGGGATGATGATGACACGGCTGTGACACTCCCGGGGATGACACGGCTGTGACACTCCGGGATGATGAGGACACGGCTGTGACACTCCGGGATGATGATGACACGGCTGTGACACTCCCGGGATGATGATGACACGGCTGTGACACTCCCGGGATGATGACACGGGCTGTGACACTCCCGGGATGATGACACACGGCTGTGACACTCCCGGGGATGATGACACGCTGCTGTGACACTCCCGGGATGATGACACGGCTGTGACACTCCCGGGATGATGAGGACACGGCTGTGACACTCCGGGGATGATGATGACACGGCTGTGACACTCCCGGGATGATGACACGGCTGTGACACTCCGGGGGATGATGATGACACTCCAGGTGACACTCCACGGGATGATGACCAGACATGAGCTGTGACACTCCAGGGATGATGACACGGCTGTGACACTCCCGGGATGATGATGACACGGCTGTGACACTCCCGGGATGATGACACGATGGGATGATGATGACACGGCTGCACTCCCGGGATGAGGACTGTGACACGGGATGATGATGACACGGCTGTGACACTCCAGGGATGATGATGACACGGCTGTGACACTCCCGGATGATGATGACACGGGACACTCCGGGATGATGACACGGCTGTGACACTCCCGACTGTGACACTCCCGGGATGATGACACGGCTGTGACACTCCCGGGATGATGGACACGCTGACACCCTGTGACACAACTGTAACACTCCGATGATGATGATGACACGGCTGTGACACTCCCGGGATGATGACACTCCGGGGATGAGGACACGGCTGTGACACTCCCGGGATGATGACACGGCTGTGACACTCCAGGGATGACACGGCTGTAACACTCCCGGGATGATGATGACACGGCTGTGACACTCCGGGATGATGACACACGGTGCTGTGACACTCCCGGATGATGATGACACGGCTGTGACACCCGGATGATGAGACACTCCCACTCCGGGGATGATGAAGACACGCTGTGACACTCCAGGGATGATGACACACGGCTGTGACACTCCGGGATGATGAGGACACGGCTGTGACACTCCCGGGATGATGACACACGCTGTGACACTCCCGGGATGATGATGACACGGCTGTGACACTCCCGGGATGATGATGACACGGCTGTGACACTCCGGGGATGATGACGGCTGTGACACTCCCGGGATGATGAGACACTCCCGCTGATGACACTCCCGGATGATGACACGGCAACTGTGACACTCCCCGTGACACTCCGGGGATGATGAGGACACGGCTGTGACACTCCAGGATGATGATGACACGGCTGTGACACTCCAGATGATGATGACACGGGCTGTGACACTCCACGGGATGATGAGGACACGGGGATGTGACACTCCCGGGATGATGATGACACGGCACTCCGGGATGATGACACTCCACGGGGATGATGACACGGACACGGCTGTGACACTCCGGGATGATGATGACACGGCTGTGACACTCCCGGGATGATGACACGGCTGTGACACTCCCGGGATGATGATGACACGCTGTGACACCCCGGGGATGATGACACGACACACTCCGGGGATGATGACACAGCTGTGACACTCCGGGATGATGATGACACTGGCTGACACTCCGGGGATGATGAGGACACGGCTGTGACACTCCCGGGATGATGAGGACACGCTGACACTCGGATGATGATGACACGCTGTGACACTCCCGGGGATGATACACCACGGCTGTGACACTCCCGGGATGATGAGGACACGGCTGATGACACTCCGGGGATGATGACGACACGGCTGTGACACTCCCGGGATGATGATGACACGGCTGTGACACTCCCGGGATGATGACACGGCTGTGACACTCCGGGGATGATGAGGACACGGCTGTGACACTCCCGGGATGATGACAAACACACTCCAGCTGAGACACTGCTCCCGGGATGATGACACGGGCTGTGACACTCCGGCTGTGACACACGGCTGGGATGGGATGATGACACGGCTGTGACACTCCCGGGATGATGACACGGCTGTGACACTCCAGGGATGATGATGACACGGCTGTGACACTCCCGGGATGATGGGATGATGACACGGCTGTGACACTCGGGGATGATGACACACGGCTGTGACACTCCAGGGATGATGAGGACACGGCTGTGACACTCCCGGGATGATGATGACACGGCTGTGACACCCAGGGATGATGACACTCCCGGGATGATGACACGCTGGACACTCCACGGATAATGAGGACACGGCTGTGACACTCCCGGGATGATGACACGGCTGTGACACTCCGGGATGATGATGACACGGCTGTGACACTCCGGGATGATGATGGACACGGCTGTGACACTCCAGGGGATGATGACACGGCCAGACACTCCAGGATGATGAGGACACGGCTGTGACACTCCCGGGATGATGACACGGCTGTGACACTCCCGGGATGATGGAGGACACGCTGCCAGAGGACACGGCTGTGGGATGATGACACGCGGCTGTGACACTCCCGGGATGATGACACGGCTGTGACACACCCGGGATGATGATGACACGGCTGTGACACTCCGGGGATGACACGCCTGTGACGGGATGATGACACGGCCAGACACACTCCGGGATGATGAGGACACGGCTGTGACACTCCGGGATGATGAGGACACGGCTGTGACACTCCCGGGATGATGACACGGCTGTGACACTCGATGGATGATGATGGGATGATGATGACACGGCTGTGACACTCCGGGATGATGACACGGCTGTGACACTCCCGGGATGATGGACACGGCTGTGACACTCCCGGGATGATGACACGGCTGTGACACTCCGGGGATGATGAGGACACGCTGTGACACTCCCGGGGATGATGAGGACACACGGCTGTGACACTCCGGGATGATGATGACACGGCTGTGACACTCCCGGGATGATGAGGACACTGTGACACTCCAGGGATGATGACACTTCCTGGACACTCCGGGATGATGACACGGCTGTGACACTCCCGGGATGATGACACGGCTGTGACACTCCCGGGATGATGACACGGGCTGACACTCCCGGGATGATGACACAGCTGTGACACTCCCGGGATGATGACAACACGGCTGTGACACTCCCGGGATGATGACACGGCTGTGACACTCGGGGATGATGACACTGTGACACTGGGATGATGACTCCTGGGACACTCCCGGGATGATGACACGGCTGTGACACTCCGGGGGATGATGACACGGCTGTGACACTCCCGGGATGACACGACACTCCCGGGGATGATGAGGACAGCGGCTGATGACACTCCGGGATAATGACACAGCTGTGACACTCGGGATGATGAGGACACGGCTGTGACACTCCCGGGATGATGAGGACACGGCTGGGATGACATTCCCGGGATGATGACACACGGCTGTGACACTCCAGGGGATGATGACACGGCTGTGACACTCCCGGGATGATGACACACGGCTGGGATGACACTCGGCGGGGATGATGACACGGCTGACACTCCCGGGATGATGACACGGCTGTGACACTCCCGGGATGATGAGGACACGGCTGTGACATCCGGGGATGACGGCTGTGACACTCCCGGGGATGATGAGACACGGCTGTGACACTCCGGGATGATGACACGGCTGTGACACTCCCGGGGATGATGAGGACACGGCTGTGACACTCCCGGGGATGGACACAGCTGTGACACTCCGGGATGAGGTGACACTCCCGGATGATGACACGACACTCCCGGGATGATGACACGGCTGTGACACTCCCGGGATGATGAGGACACGGCTGTGACACTCCCGGGATGATGAGGACACGGCTGTGACACTCCGGGATGATGAGGACACGGCTGTGACACTCCCGGGGATGATGAGGACACGGCTGTGACACTCCCGGGATGATGACACGGCTGTGACACTCCCGGGGATGATGACACGGCTGACGTACACGACACTCCCGGGATGATGACACGGCTGTGACACTCCCGGGATGATGACACGGCTGATGACACTCCGGGATGATGATGACACGGCCTGACACTCCTGGGATGATGATGACATCGCAGTGACACTCCGGGGATGATGACACGGCTGTGACACTCCCCAGGGATGATGATGACACGGCTGATGACACTCCAGGGGATGATGACACGGCTGTGACACTCCCGGGGCTGATGAGGACACGGCTGTGACACTCCCGGGATGATGAGACACGGCTGTGACACTCCGGGATGATGGACACGGCTGTGACACTCCGGGGATGATGACTCTGTGACACGGGATGATGAGGACACGGCTGTGACACTCCCGGGATGATGACACGGCTGTGACACTCCGGGGATGATGACACGGCACGCTGTGACACTCCGACACTCCCGGGATGATGATGACACGGCTGTGACACTCCCGGGATGATGAGGACACGGCTGTGACACTCCGGGATGATGAGGACACGGCTGTGACACTCCGGGATGATGATGACACGGCTGTGACACTCCGGGGATGAGGACACGCTGTGACACTCCCGGGATGATGAGGACACGGCTGTGACACTCCCGGGATGATGACACGGCTGTGACACTCCGGGATGATGATGACACGGCTGTGACACTCCCGGGATGATGACACACAGCTGTGACACTCCGGGGATGAGGACACGGCTGTGACACTCCCGGGATGATGATGACACGCTGTGACACTCCGGGATGAGGACACGGCTGTGACACCGGGATGATGACACGGCTGTGACACTCCCGGGATGATGATGACACGGCTGTGACACTCCCGGGATGATGACACGGCTGTGACACTCGGGATGATGAGGACACGGCTGACACTCCAGGGATGATGAGGACACGGCTGTGACACTCCCGGATGACACGGCGATGAGGATGACACGGCTGTGACACTCCGGATGGATGATGACACGGCTGTGACACTCCCGGGGATGAGGACACGGCTGTGACACTC
>JAEOAE010003209.1:0-13059 GCA_036365155.1 Meriones psammophilus | reverse complement strand
TAACCCTAACCCAAACCCCTAACCCACCCCTAACCCTAACCCAAACCCCCCTAACCCTAACCCTAACCCTATCCCTAACCTTACCTAATCCCTAACTCTACTCCTAACCCTAAGCCCCTAACCCTAACCCTAAACCTAACCCTAACCCTACCTAATCCCAAACTTGTTCCTAAAGGAACAAGTTTCCAATGAAAGAACAGAAACGAAGCACAACTTTGTAACTACTTCCACATACATGTCGCCCAAAGCCTAGTTATTATAACAGAAAACTGAAAAGTGATATATCATACTGTACAGCACTGGAACAAGTTTCAACAGAAGAACTTAACACAAGCACTACTTTGTAAAACTAAATCACATGTGTGCTACCTACCAATTAGGAATACAAAAACTGAACAGTGATATAATGCACTGTACAGCACAGGAAAAGTTTCTTACCCAAAGAACAGAATCGCAAAGCACAACGTTGTAAACTAATTTACATTTGTGTCGCTTATTCAATTATTATGCGCAACAGGAAAACTGAAAGTGATATAACCCTAACTCAAACCTAAGCCCCTAAAACCTAAGCCTTAAATCCCAATACTCAACCCTAAGAGCAACTCCCTCAATCGTGAAATCAAAACACTAACTGTAACCCTACAAATAACCCTGCCCTAGGAAAATCATACTAACTTCGAAATAACAGGAAAAAAGTTTTCATCCAAAGAACAGAAACGTAATGCACAACTTGTAAAACTAAATCACATTCGTGACACTTGCTCAATTATTATAACAGGAAAAACTGAAAATATATCGAAATGTATAGTGAAGAAACAATTACTTCATCTAAATAGAAACACAACTCCAAACCCTAAACTACTAACATAACTGCTAAATGTCAACCGCTCAATTATTAATAAACAGAAAACTGGAAAAGTGATATATCACACTGTGATCCAAAGAAACAAGTTTCCAACAGAAGAAGAGAAACGTTAAACCCCAACTTTCTTTTAACCTAAATCACATGTGTTAATGTCCTATCAATTAGGAATGCAGAAAACTAAAAAGTGATATATCGAAACTGTACAGCAAAGAAACAATATTTAATCGAAAAGAACAGAAACACAAAGCACAACTTTTTAACTAATTCACATTCGTGTTGCTCTGTTCAATTATGATAACAGGAAAACTGAAAAGGATATAACCCTATCCCTAACCCTAAGCCCCCCTAACCCTAACTCTAACCCTAAGAACCCTAACAAACTTAACCTAACCCTAATTAACCCTAACAGGAAAACTAAAGTAACTAGCTGTTCCTAACAGGAACAAGTTTCAACAAAAGAACAGAAATGCAAAGCACTTTGTAAACAAAATCACATGTGTGCCACTGCTCAATTAGGAATACAGGAAAACTGAAAAGATATAACACACTGTACAGCACAGAAACAAGTTTTGAACGAAAGAACAGAAAAAGCAAAGCACTACTTTTAAAAACCAATCACATGTGTGTTGCCTGTTCAATTAGGAAATACCGAAAACTGAAAAGTGTTATATCAAAATGTATGTATAACAAAGAAACAAGTTTTCTTATTAAAGAAACAAACGAAGCACAACATAAACTAATTCACATTCGTGGTCGCTAAGTTCAATTATGATAACAGGAAAACTTTGTAACTGACCCCTAACCCTAAGCCCCATAACACTAACCCTAACCCTAAATGCAAACCCTAACCCTAACCCTAAATCGCCCTAACCCCTAACCCTAATCCTAACAGAAACACTGAAAAGAGATATAACGAACTGTATAGCAGGAACAAGTTTCCAACAAAAGAACAGAAATGCAAAGCACAATTTTGTAAATTAAATCACATACGTGTCAATCGCTTCAATTAGGAATACAGAAAACTGAAAAGAGATATAACGCACTGTACATCACAGAAACAAGTTTTGAACAAAGAACAGAAAAGCAAAGCACTACTTTTTAACGGAATCACATGTGTCAACCTAAATTAGGAATACAGAAACTGGAAAGTGTTATGTCACTGTATGGCACAGAAAGAAATTTCCATCAGAAAAGAACAGAAACGCAGCACAACTTTGTAAAATAATTTACATGTGAATTATTATAACAGGAAAACTGAAAAGTGATATATCAAATGTATGGCAAAGAAACAAGTTTTCAACAGAAAGAACAGAAACGCAAAGCACAACTTTTAAACTAATTCACATGTGTGTTGCGCATGTTCAAAAATTATTATAACAGAAAAACTGAAAAGTGATATAAAACCCTGTCCCAACCCTAAGCTAACCCTATCCCTAACCCTAAGCCCCAACCCTAACCCTAACCCTAACCCTAACCCTAACCCTAAGCCCCTAACCCTAACCCTAACCCTAATTGTAACCCTAACTTGATCCTAACAGGAACAAGTTTCCAACCAAAGAACAGAAATGCAAAGCACTCTTTTGTAAACTAAATCGCATGTGTGCCACTTGTTCAATTAGGAATACAGGAACACTGAAAAGAGATATAACGCACTGTACAGCCCAGATACAAGTTTTGAACGAAAGAACAGAAAAGCAAAGCACTACTTTTTAACGGAATCACATGTGTGTCACCGCTTCAATTAGGAATACAGGAAAACTGAAAAAGTGTTATCTCGCACTTTATGGCACAGAAAAGAAATTTCAATCGAAAAGAACAGAAACGCAATGCACATCTTTGTGAACTAATTTACATACGTGTCGCCCGTTCAATTATTATAACAGGAAAACTGAAAAGTGATATATCACATTGTACAGCACAGAATCAAGTTTCCAACAGAAAAACAGAAACGCAAAGCAGTACTTTGTAACCTAAATCACATGTGTGTCGCTCGCTCAATTAGGAATGCAGGAAAACTGAAAAGCGATATATCGAAATGTATGGCAAAGAAACAAGTTTTCATTGAAAGAACAGAAACGCAAAGCACAACTTGTAAACTAATTCACATTCGTGTCGCCTGTTCAATTATTATAACAGGAAAACTGAAAAGTGATATAACCCTATCCCTAACCCTAAGCCCCTTACCCTAACCCTAACCCTAACCCTATCCCTAACCCTAACCCTAAGCCCCTTACCCTAACCCTAACCCTAACCCTAACCCTAACCCTAAGCCCCTAACCCTAACCCTAACCCTAACCGTAACCCTAACTTGTTCCTAACAGGAACAAGTTTCCAACGAAAGAACAAAAATGCAAATCACTACTTTGTAAACTAAATCGCATGTGTGCCACTTGCTCAATTAGGAATACAGGAACACTGAAAAGAGATATAACGCACTGTACAGCACAGGAACAAGTTTTGAAAGAAAGAACAGCAAAGCAAAGCAATACTTTTTAATGGAATCACCTGTGTGTCACTCGCTCAATTAGGAATACAGGAAAACTGAAAAGTGTTATCTCGCACTTTATGGCACACAAAGAAATTTCAATCGAAAGAACAGAAACGCAATGCACAACTTTGTAAACTAATTTACATACGTGTCGCCCGTTCAATTATTATAACAGGAAAACTGAAAGGTGATATATCACACTGTACAGCACAGAATCATGTTTCCAACAGAAGAACAGTAACGCAAAGCAGTACTTTGTAACCTAAATCACATGTGTGTCGCTCGCTCAATTAGGAATGCAGGAAAACTGAAAAGCGATATATCGAAATGTATGGCAAAGAAACAAGTTTTCATTGAAAGAACAGAAACGCAAAGCACAACTTGTAAACTAATTCACATTCGTGTCGCCTGTTCAATTATTATAACAGGAAAACTGAAAAGTGATATAACCCTATCCCTAACCCTAAGCCCCTTAACCCTAACCCTAACCCTAACCCTAACCTAACCTAACCTTAACCCTAACCCTAACCCTAACCCTCAGAATCAGGAAAACTGAACTTGATCCTAACAGGAACAAGTTTCCAACCAAAGAACAGAAATGCAAAGGACTACTTTGTAAACTAAATCACATGTGTGCCAACCGCTAATTAGGAATACAGGAAAACTGAAAAGAGATAAAACGCACTGTACAGCCCAGGAACAAGTTTTGAACGAAAGAACAGAAAAGCAAAGCACTACTTTTAACTGAATCACATGTGTGTCGCTCGCTTCAATTAGGAATACAGGAAAACTGAAAAGTGTTATAACGCACTTTATGGCACAGAAAGAAATTTCCATCGAAAAGAACAGAAATGCAATGCACAACTTTGTAAACTATTTACATACGTGTCAACTGCTCAATTATTATAACAGGAAAACTGAAAAGTGATATATCACACTGTACAGCACAGAATCAAGTTTCCAACAGAAGAACAGAAACGCAAAGCAGTACTTTTAACCTAAATCACATGTGTGTTGCTCGCTCAATTAGGGAATGCAGGAAAACTGAAAAGCGATATATCGAAATGTATGGCAAAGAAACAAGTTTTCATTGAAAGAACAGAAACGCAAAGCACAACTTGTAAACTAATTCACATTCGTGTTGCCTGTTCAATTATGATAACAGGAAAACTGAAAAGTGATATAACCCTATCCCTAACCCTAAGCCCCTTACCGCCCCTAACCCCCTAACCCTAACCCTAACCCTAACCCTAACCCTAAGCCCCTAACAAAATCCTAACCCTAACCCCTAATACAGGAAACTAAAAGAGATGTTCCTAACAGGAACAAGTTTCCAACGAAAGAACAGAAATGCAAAGCACTACTTTGTAAACAAATCGCATGTGTGCCACTCGCTCAATTAGGAATACAGGAAAACTGAAAAGAGATATAACGCACTGTACAGCAAAGGAACAAGTTTTGAACGAAAGAACAGAAAAGCAAAGCACTACTTTTAACTGGAATCACATGTGTGTCACCTGTTCAATTAGGAATACAGGAAAACTGGAAAAGTGTTATAACTCGCAATTTATGGCACAGAAAGAAACCACAATGAAAGAACAGAAACGCAAAGCACAACTTTGTAAACTAATTTACATTTGTGTCGCCCGCTCAATTATTATAACAGGAAAACTGAAAAGGATATATCACACTGTACAGCACAGAATCAAGTTTCCAACAGAAGAACAGAAACGCGGAATCAGTACTTTGTAACCTAAATCACATGTGTGTTATCTCGCTCAATTAGGAATGCAGGAAAACTGAAAAGAGCAAATTATATCAGGAAAAACTGTATGGCAAAGAAACAAGTTTTCATTGAAAGAACAGAAACGCAAAGCACAACTTGTAAACTAATTCACATTCGTGACGCATGTTCAATTATTATAACAGGAAAACTGAAAAGTGATATAACGCTATCCCTAACCCTAAGCCCCATTAACCCTAACCCTAACCTAACCCTAACCCTAACCCTAACCTAACCCCCCCCAACCCTAAGCCTAACCCTAACCCTAACCCTAATTGTAACCCTAACTTGATCCTAACAGGAACAAGTTTCCAACCAAAGAACAGAAATGCAAAGCACTACTTTGTAAACTAAATCGCATGTGTGCCACTTGTTCAATTAGGAATACAGGAACACTGAAAAGAGATATAACGCACTGTACAGCCCAGAACAAGTTTTGAACAAAAGAACAGAAAAGCAAAGCACTACTTTTAACGGAATCACATGTGTTTCACTCGCTCATTTAGGAATACAGGAAAACTGAAAAGTGTTATCTCGCACTTTATGGCACAGAAAGAAATTTCCATCGAAAGAACAGAAACGCAATGCAAAACTTTGTAAACTAATTTACATACACCGCCTGTTCAATTATTATAACAGGAAAACTGAAAAGTGATATATCACACTGTACAGCACAGAATCAAGTTTCCAACAGAAGAACAGAAACGCAAAGCAGTACTTTGTAACCTAAATCACATGTTTGTCGCTCGCTCAAATAGGAATGCAGGAAAACTGAAAAGTGATATATCGAAATGTATAGCAAAGAAACAAGTTTTCATTGAAAGAACAGAAACGCAAAGCACAACTTGTAAACTAATTCACATTCGTGTCGCCTGTTCAATTATTATAACAGGAAAACTGAAAAGTGATATAACCCTATCCCTAACCCTAAGCCCCTTACCCTAACCCTAACCCTAACCCTATCCCTAACCCTAAGCCCCTTACCCTAACCCTAACCCTAACCCTAACCCTAACCCTAACCCTAACCCCCTAACCCTACCCTAACCCTAATCCTAATCAGAACAAGTTTGTTCCTAACAGAACAAGAACAAAGAACAGAAATGCAAATCACTACTTTGTAAACTAAATCGCATGTGTGCCACTTGCTCAATTAGGAATACAGGAACACTGAAAAGAGATATAACGCACTGTACAGCACAGGAACAAGTTTTGAAAGAAAGAACAGCAAAGCAAAGCAATTCTTTTTAATGGAATCACCTGTGTGTCACTCGCTCAATTAGGAATACAGGAAAACTGAAAAGTGTTATCTCGCACTTTATGGCACACAAAGAAATTTCAATCGAAAGAACAGAAACGCAATGCACAACTTTGTAAACTAATTTACATACGTGTCGCCCGTTCAATTATTATAACAGGAAAACTGAAAGGTGATATATCACACTGTACAGCACAGAATCATGTTTCCAACAGAAGAACAGTAACGCAAAGCAGTACTTTGTAACCTAAATCACATGTGTGTCGCTTGCTCAATTAGGAATGCAGGAAAACTGAAAAGCGATATATCGAAATGTATGGCAAAGAAACAAGTTTTCATTGAAAGAACAGAAACGCAAAGCACAACTTGTAAACTAATTCACATTCGTGTCGCCTGTTCAATTATTATAACAGTAAAACGGAAAAGTGATATAACCCTATCCCTAACCCTAAGCCCCTTACCCTAACCCTAACCCTAACCCTAACCCTAACCCTAAGCCCCTAACCCTAACCCTAACCCTAATCGTAACCCTAACTTGATCCTAACAGGAACAAGTTTCCAACCAAAGAACAGAAATGCAAAGGACTACTTTGTAAACTAAATCACATGTGTGCCACTCGCTCAATTAGGAATACAGGAAAACTGAAAAGAGATAAAACGCACTGTACAGCCCAGGAACAAGTTTTGAACGAAAGAACAGAAAAGCAAAGCACTACTTTTTACTGAATCACATGTGTGTCGCCGCTCAATTAGGGAATACAGGAAAACTGAAAAGTGTTATCTCGCACTTTATGGCACAGAAAGAAATTTCCATCGAAAGAACAGAAATGCAATGCACAACTTTGTAAACTATTTACATACGTGTCAACCGTTCAATTATTATAACAGGAAAACTGAAAAGTGATATATCACACTGTACAGCACAGAATCAAGTTTCCAACAGAAGAACAGAAACGCAAAGCAGTACTTTTTAACCTAAATCACATGTGTGTTGCTCGCCTCAATTAGGAATGCAGGAAAACTGAAAAACCGATATATCGAAATGTATGGCAAAGAAACAAGTTTTCATTGAAAGAACAGAAACGCAAAGCACAACTTGTAAACTAATTCACACTCGTGTTGCCTGTTCAATTATGATAACAGGAAAACTGAAAAGTGATATAACCCTATCCCTAACCCTAAGCCCCTTACCCTAACCCTAACCCTAATCTTAACCCTAACTTGTTCCTAACAGGAACAAGTTTCCAACAAAAGAACAGAAATGCAAAGCACTCCTTTGTAAACAAAATCGCATGTGTGCCACTCGCTCAATTAGGAATACAGGAAAACTGAAAAGAGATATAACACACTGTACAGCACAGGAACAAGTTTTGAACGAAAGAACAGAAAAGCAAAGCACTACTTTTTAACGGAATCACATGTGTGTCACTCGCTCAATTAGGAATACAGGAAAACTGAAAAGCGATATATCGAAATGTATGGCAAAGAAACAAGTTTTCATTGAAAGAACAGAAACGCAAAGCACAACATGTAAACTAATTCACATTCGTGTCGCCTGTTCAATTATGATAACAGGAAAACTGAAAAGTGATATAACCCTATCCCTAACCCTAAGCCCCTTACCCTAACCCTAACCCTAACCCTGACCCTAAGCTCCTAACCCTAACCCTAAGCCCCTAACCCTAACCCTAACCCTAATCCTAACCCTAACTTGTTCCTAACAGGAACAAGTTTCCAACGAAAGAACAGAAATGCAAAGCACTACATTGTAAACTAAATCGCATGTGTGCCATTCGCTCAATTAGGAATACAGGAAAACTGAAAAGAGATATAACGCACTGTACAACACAGGAACAAGTTTTGAATGAAAGAACAGAAAAGCAAAGCACTACTTTTTAACGGTATCACATGTGTGTCGCTCACTCTATTTGGAATACAGGAAAACTGAAAAGTGTTATCTCGCACTTTATGGCACAGAAAGAAATTTCCATTGAAAGAACAGAAATGCAATGCACAACTTTGTAAACTAATTTACATACGTGTCGCCGCCTTTTACAATTATTATAACAGGAAAACTGAAAGATGATACCCTAAGAACAGAAAACCCTGACCTAAAGCACTACCCAACTGTACAGCACAGGAACAAGTTTCCATTGAAAGAACAGAAACGCAAAGCACAACTTTGTAAACTAATTCGCATACGTGTTGCCAGTTCATTTATTATAACAGGAAAACTGAAAAGTGATATATCAAACTGTAAAGCACAGAAACAAGTTTCCAACAGAAGAACAGAAACGCAAAGCACTACTTTGTAAACTAAATCACAGGTGTGTTGCTCGCTCAATTAGGAATGCAGGGAAACTGAAAAGCGATATTTCGAAATATACGGCAAAGAAACATGTTTTCATCGATAGAATAGAAACACAAAGCACAACTTTGTAAACTAATTCACATTCCTGTTGCCTGTTCAATTAGTATAACAGGAAAACTGAAATGTGATATAACCCTAACCCTAACCCTAAGCCCCTAACCCTAACGCCTAACCCTAACGCTAACCCTAACCCTTACCCTAACGCTTACCCTAACCCTACCCTAACGCTGACCCTAAACCTAACCCTAACCCTAACCCTAACCATAACTTGTTCCTAACAGGAACAAGTTTCCAACGTAAGAACATAAACACAAAGCACTACTTTTTAAACTGAATCACATGTGTGCCACTCGCTCAGTTAGGAATACAGGAAAACTGAAAAGTGATATATCACACTGTACAGCCCAGAAACAAGTTTCCAACAGAAGAACAGAAAAGCAAAGCACTACTTGTAAACGGAATCACATGTGTTTCCCTCGCTCAATTAGGAATAGAGGAAAATGGAAAAGTGTTATCTCCCACTGTACAGAACACAAACAAGTTTCAATCGAAAGAACAGAAACGCAAAGCACAACTTTGTAAACTAATTCACATACGTGTCGCCCGTTCCATTATTATAACAGGAAAACGGCAAAATGATATGTCACACTGCACAGCAAAGAAACAAGTTTCCAACAGAAGAACAGAAACGCAAAGCACTACTTTTTAAACTAAATCACATGTGTGTCACTAAAAATTAGGAATAGAGGAAAACTGAAAAGTGATATATCGCATTGTACAGGACAGGAACAATTTTCGAATGAAAGAACAGGAAAGCAAAGCACTACTTTTAAACAGAATCACATGTGTATCACTGGCGCAATTAGGAATACAGGAAATCTGAAAAGCGATATATATCGAAATGTAAGGCAAACAAACAAGTTTTCATCGAAAGAACAGAAACGCAAAGCACAACTTTGGAAACTAATTCACATTCGTGTTGCCTGTTCAATTATTATAACAGGAAAACTGAAAAGTGATATAACCCTAACCCTAACCATAAGCCCCTAACACTAACCCTAACCCTAACACCTAACCCTAACACTATCCCTAACCCTAACCCTACCCTAACCCTACCCTAACCCTAAGCCTAAGCCTAACCCTAACCCTAACTTGTTCCTAACATGAAATATTTTCCAACAAAAGAAAATAAACGCAAACTACTACTTTGTAAACTAAATCACATGTGTGCCACTCGCTCATTTAGGAATACAGGAAAACTGAAAAGTGATATAAGGCACTGTACAGCACAGGAACAAGTTCAAACGAAAAAACAGAAGTACTACTCTTAAATGGAATCACATGTGTGTCAATCGCTCAATTAGGAATAGAGGAAAACTGAAAAGTGTTATCTCGCACTGTATGGCACAGAAACAAGTTTCCATCGAAAGAACAGAAAAGCAAAGCACAACTTTGTAAACTAATTCACATACGTGTTACCCGCTCAATTAGTATAACAGGAAAACTGAAAAGTGATATATCACAGTGTACAGCACAGGAAGAAATTGCCATCAGAAGAACAGAAACGGAAAGCACTACTTTGTAAACTAAATCACGTGTATGTCACTCGCTCAATTAGGAATACAGGAAAACTGAAAAGCGATATATCGAAATGTATGGCAAAGAAACAAATTTTCATCAAAAGAAGAGAAACACAAAGCACAACTTTGTAAACTAATTCATATTCGTGTCACCTGTTCAATTATTATAACAGGAAAACTGAAAAGTGATAAAACCTAACCCTAACCCTAAGCCCCTAACCCTAACACTAACCCTAACCTTAACCCCTAACCCTAACCCGAACCCTAACACTTACCTAACCCTAATCAAACCCTAACCCCAACCCTAACCCTAACCCTAACTTGTTCCTAAAAAGAACAAGTTTCCAACGAAAGAACATAAATGCAAAGCACTACTTTGTAAACTAAATCACATGTGTGCAACTCACTCAATTAGGGAATACAGGAAACCTGAAAAGTGATATAACACACTGTACAGCACAGGAACAAGTTTCAAATAAAGTACAGAAAAAACAAACTACCTTTAAACGGAATCACATGTGTGTCGCCGCTCAATTAGGAATACAGGAAAACTGAAAAGTGATATAACGCACTGTACAGCACAGAAATAAGTTTCAACAGAAGAACAGAAACGCAAAGCACTACTTTGTAAACTAAATCACATGTGTTTTGCTCACTCAATTAGGAATACAGGAAAAACTGAAGAGCGATATATCAAAATGTACAGCTAAGAAACAAGTTTTCATTGAAAGAACAGAAATGCAAAGCACAACTTTGTAAACTAATTCACATTTGTGTTGCCTGTTCAATTATTATAACAGGAAAACTGAAAAGTGATATAACCCTAACCCTAACCCTAATACCTAACCCTAACCCTAACCCCCTAACCCTAACCCTAACCCTAACCCCTAACCCTAACCCTAACCCTAACCCTAACCCTAACTAACCCTAACCCTAACCATAACCATAACCCTAACTTGTTCCTAACATTAACAAATTTCCAACGAAGAACATAAACACAAAGCACTACTTTGTAAACTAAATCACATGTGTGCCACTTGATCAATCAGAATACAGGAAAACTGAAAAGTGATATAACGCACTGTACTGCACAGGAACAAGTTTTGAACGAAAGAACAGAAAAGCAAAGCACTACTTTTAATTGGAATCACATATGTTTAGCTCGGCTCAATTAGGAATACAGGAAAACTGAAATGCGATATATCGTAAATGTAGGCAAATAAACAAATTTTCATCGAAAAGAACAGAAACGCAAAGCACAAATTTATAAACTAATTCATATACATACGCCTGTTCAATTATTATGACAGGAAAACTAAAAGTGATATATCGAACTGTACAGCACAGGAACAAGTTTCCATCGAAAGAAAAGAAACGCAAAGCAGAACTTTGTAACCTAATTCAGAAACGGTCGCCTGTTCATTTAATATAACAGGAAAACTGAAAAGTGATATATCACACTGTACAGCACAGAAACAAGTTTCCAACATAAGAACAGAATGCAAAGCACTGAAAGACTCCTGATGGGTGTCTTACGCCAGGAGAGACCCTCCCAAGGATTAACGAGACCAGATGTTCGGTTTAAAACAGCAAGAGGCTTTATTTTGATACATCGGGTACCTGGGGCAACAAAGTCTCTCAGAAGACTTGCGCGCCCCTGAGGGGGGAAAGCTGGGCTTTTTATCGGGTCTCAGAGCAAAAGCGCAGGTACAGAAGCTAGAAGCATAGTTACAGGGAGCTGATTGGTACATTTAATTGAGACCACAACTTGAGTCAGAGTTTGGCAGGGACATCATGATATCAGGAACTGGGTTGTCGGAAATTTCATGATGGCTCTCAATCTTGGGACCGCCACCTGTTGTTTGTCTTAGGCTCCTATCTCAGCTGGAACAGTCTCACTATTTGTCTTAGGGCCCTATCTCAGCTGGAACAGTCTCACAAACTTCTCATATGCGTGGTCAGCACAAATTGATTTTTGGCTCAACTGGGGCAGCCTGACGCAGATATCCCCAGCAGCTGGGTCTCTTCAGCTAGTTCCTCCCTAGCCCACAGAGTTTCTCAAAACAGTGGTATCTTTCAGAGTTTCTCAAAACAGTGCTGTACAAAATGACATTAACTATTAGCTGCTTCTAAATTTTGGTGAGGCGGGGTCTTTCATTCCCCCTTTTCTTCTAACTTATAATGGAATCTTTCATTCTAGGGCCTAGGAGAGTTAATTTCTGTCTCCTGCTGTTTAAACTGATGATACTGCTGGGTTAACACCAACGCCAGGTATGACAGAGAGCCGGGTAGCTTTATTGAACCAACTCGCATCAGCTTTGTCCTGACTCAAAGAACTGCTGTCTCTGTCTGAGTCTTCCTTTAAGCCAAGGAGAACTATTACAGGGTCTCTCTAGGCTTTTAGCCCAGTTGCTGCAATATTAGTGTCCATTTCAGCTACAGATACCCAAGATAATAATAATGCCAGGGAGCCCCTTTGACTTAGCATTTCAGCCTGCTAGGGGGATTAGGCGTAGTTCCGTCTTCTGGAGCTTCTTCGAGCTGACCATTGGACCGTAGGCATCAGGGGCTAGAAGGCTGAAATGCCAGTCAAAGGCTGGGCAATAAGGAGTCCCAAGCATCTGGTTCATTGATCCACCCAAAGAGGCAGGGAGCAATCATGTCAGTTTCAGGAAGTCCAGATCTCAGCTTGCAGTACAGCTGATGCCGAACAGAGT
>JAEOAE010002694.1:0-17405 GCA_036365155.1 Meriones psammophilus | reverse complement strand
GTTCATTTCTTTGGAAGTAGATTTTAAACTGATCTGGAATCATTTCATTGGAAGCGGGTTTCAGAGTGCTGTGGAGTAATTTCGTTGGAAGCGGTTTTTATGCCTGAGTCATTTCGCTGAGGCGGATTATTAAGTGTTCTAGTATCCTTTCGTTTGAAGCGGGTTTTGAATGTCCGCTTTGGAGTCATTTCTATTGGAAGTTTGTTTTAAGTGCTCTGGAGTCATTTCATTGAAGCGGTTTGTAAGTGTTCTGGTATCCTTTTGTGTGCTCTGGTGTCATTTTGTTGGAAGCCATTTTATGTGTTCTGAGTCCCAAAGAGGGTTTTTAAGCTCCTTTGGAAGTGGGTTTTTAGTTTCATTTCTATGGAAGCTGGTTTTTAAGTGCTCTGGGAGTCATTTCATTGAGGCAGGTTTTTAGAGTGTTCTAGTATCCTTAGTTGGAAGCGGTTTTAGAGTGCTCTGGAGTCATTTCGTTTGAAGGGGGTTTTTACGCTGTGTGGATTCATTTTGTGGAAGGGGGATTTAAGTGCTCTGAGTAATTTTGTTTGAAGCAGGTTTTAAATGTTCTGTGTCCATTCGTTGAAAGCGGGTTTTAAGTGCTCTGAGTCATTTCGCTGGAAGCAGGTTTTAAATGTTCTGGAGTCATTTCATTAGAAGCAGGTTTTTATGTGCTCTGAGGTCATTTCATTTCTGTTGGCTTTTTTAAGTGTTCTGGGGTCATTTTGTTGGAAGCGTGTTTTTAAGTGCTCTGTGGTCCTTTCATTGGAAGCAGTTTTTTGTGCTCTGGAGTCATTTCGTTGGAAGTGGGTTTTCAGTGCTCTGAGTCATTTTGTTGGAAGCAGTTTTTTAAGTTCTCAGGAGTCATTTCTTTGGAAGCGGTTTTTGATTGCTCTGGGTCTTTTTTTTGAAGCGTGTTTTTGAGTGCTCTGGGGTCATTCATTTTTTGAAAGCGGGTTTTAGAGTGCTCTGAGTCATTTCGTTGGAAGGAAGGGTTTTTAGAGTGCTCTGGAGTCATTTCTTTGGAAGTGGTTTTTAAGTGCTCTGAGTCATTTCATTGGAGGCAGATTATTAAGTGTTCTAAGTCATTTCATTGTAAGCAGGTTTTTACGTGTGCCTGAGTCATTTCTTTGACGCGGTTTTTAAGTGCTCTGGAGTCATTTCATTGGAAGCGAGTTTTTAAGTGTTCTGGTGTCCCTTCGTTGGAAGTGGGTTTTAAGTGCACTGATTCAAATTATTGGAAGTGGGTTTTTAAGTGCTCTGAGTCATTTCATTTGAAGCGGTTTGTAAGTGTTCTGGTATCCTTTCGTTGGAAGTGGGTTTTAAGTGATCTGGAGTAATTTCATTGGAAGTGTTTTTTTTTTAATTGCTGTGGAGTGATTTCGTTTTAAGCGGGTTTTTAAGTGCTCTGGAGTCATTTCGCTGTAAGCTGTTTTTTCAGTATTCTGGGATCCTTTCGTTGGAAGTGGGTTTTAAGTGCTCTGGAGTCATTTTGTTGGAAGCTAGTATTTATGTGTTCTGGTGTCCCTTCGTTGGAAGCGGGGTTTTTAAGTGGTCTGGTTTCCTTTGAGGCGTTGGAAGTGGTTTTTAAGTGCTCTGGAGTCATTTTGTTGGAAGCGGGTTTTTAAGTGCTCTGGAGTCATTTCGTTGGAAGCGTGTTTTTAAGTGCTCTGAGTATCCCTTCGTTGGAAGTGGGTTTTTAAGTGCTCTGGGGTCAAATTATTGGAAGTGGGTTTTTAAGTGCTCTGGAGTCATTTCCTTGAAGAAGGTTTTTAGTGCTCTGAATCATTTCAGTTGGTGCGGATTTTTAAGTGATCTGGAGACATTTTTTGGAAGCGGGTTTTAAGTGCTCTGAGTCATTTCGCTGGAAGCGGGTTTTTAAGTGCTCTGGAGTAAATTCGTTGGAAGCGGTTTTTAAGTGCTCTGAGTCATTTCATTGTGGAAGCGGATTTTAAGTGCTCTGAGTCATTTCATTGGAAGCGGGTTTTTAAGTGCTCTGGAATCATTTTGTTGGAAGCAGGTTTTAGAGTACTCTGGAATCATTTCATTGGAAGCGTATTTTATGTGCTCTGAGTCATTTTGTTGGAAGTGGGTTTTACATGCTGTGGATTCATTTCATTGGAAGGGGTTTTAAGTGCTCTGAGTAATTTTGTTTGAAGCAGGCTTTTAAATGTTCTGGTGTCCATTTCGTTGGAAGCAGGGGTTTTAAGTGCTCTAGGGTCATTTCATTGGAAGCAGTTTTTAAATACTCTGTGAATAATTTATTTGAAAGCGGGTTTTATGTGCTCTGAGGTCATTTTTGGAAGCGGGTTTTTATTTCTGGAGTCATTTCAAGAAGGGTTTTTAAGTGCTCTGAGTCCATTTGTTTAACTGCGGGTTTTGAAGTTCTCTGGAGTCATTTACGCTGGAAGCAAGGTTTTTAGTGCTCTGGGTTCATTTCATTTCATGGATGCGGGTTTTTAAGTGTTCTGATGTCCTTTCTTTGGAAGCAGGTTTTTAAGTGCTCTGAGTCATTTCATTGGAAGCGGGTTTTAAAGTGTTCTGGAGTCATTTCGTTGGAAGCAGGTTTTTAAGTGCTCTGGAGTCATTTCGTTTTAAAGCGGGTTTTTAGTGTTCTGGTGTCCTTTGTTGGAAGCGGTTTTTAGTGCTCTGAGTCATTTTGTTGGAAGCGGGTTTTTAAGTGTTCTGGAGTCCTTTTGTTGGAAGCGGGTTTTTAAGTGCTCTGGGGTCATTTTATTGGAAGTGGGTTTTTAAGTGCTCTGGAGTCATTTCCATTGGAAGAAGGTTTTTTAGTGCTCTGGAATCATTTCGTTGGAAGCGGGTTTTTAAGTGATCTCTGAGTCATTTGTTGGAAGCGGGTTTTTAGAGTGCACTGGAGTCATTTAGTTGGAAGGGGGTTTTAGTGCTCTGAGTCAATTCGTTGGAAGCTGGTTTTAAGTGCTCTGGAGTCATTTCTTTGGAAGCACTTTTTTAAGTGCTCTTCTGTCCTTTCGTTGGAGGCGGTTTTTAAGTGCTCTGGAGTCATTTCTTGGAAGCAGGATTTTAACTGATCTGGAATCATTTTTGTTGGAAGCGGTTTTAGAGTGCTGTGGAGTCATTTCTTTGAAGCAGGTTTTTAAGTGCTCTGGAGTCATTTCATTTGGAGGCAGATTATTAAGTGTTCTAGTATCCTTTCGTGGAAGCGGAGTCATTTTTTTGAAGTGCTTTGAGTCATTTCTTTGGAAGCAAGGTTTTAAGTGCTCTGGAGTCATTTCATTGGAAGCGGGTTTGTAAGTGTTCTGGTCATTTTCCTTTGGTTTAGTGTTCTGAGTCATTTCATTGGAAGTGGGTTTTTAAGTGCTCTGGAATCATTTAGTTGTAAGTGGTTTTTTAAGTGTTCTGAGATGGTTTTGTTTTAAGCGGTTGTTAAGTGCTCTGAAGTCATTTCTTTGGAAGCTAGTTTTATGTGTTCTGGTGTCCTTTATTTGAAGTGGGTTTTTAAGTGCTCTGGAGTCATTTCGTTGGAAGCGGGTTTTTAGTGCTCTGGAGTCATTTCGCTGGAAGCGGGTTTTAGAGTGCTCTGAATCCTTTCATTAGAAGCGTGTTTTTAAGTGATCTGGAGTCATTTCGTTGGAAGGGGTTTAGAATGCTCTGGAATCATTTCTTTGAAGCTCGTTTTTAAGTGCTCTGGAGTCATTTCGTTGGAAGCACTTTTTAAGTATTCTTCTGTCCTTTCGTTGGAGGCGCGTTTTAAGTGTCTGGTTCATTTCTTTGAAAGCAGGATTTTAACTGATCTGAATCATTTCATTGGAAGCGGGTTTCAGAGTGCTGTGGAGTAATTTCGTTGGAAGCGGTTTTTTAAGTGCTCTGGAGTCATTTCGCTGGAGGTGGATTATTAAGTGTTCTAGTATCCTTTCGCTGGAAGCGGGTTTTAAGTGCTTTGGAGTCATTTCTTTGGAAGCAAGGTTTTAAGTGCTCTGGAGTCATTTCATTGGAAGCGGGTTTGTAAGTGTTCTGGTATCCTTTGGTTGGAAGTGGGTTTTTAAGTGCTCTGGAATCATATAGTTGTAAGCGTGTTTTTAAGTGTACTGAGATGCTTTCGCTTTAAGCGGGTTGTTAAGTGCTCTAAAGTCATTTCTTTGGAAGCTAGTATTTATGTGTTCTGGTGTCCTTTCGTTGGAAGTGGGTTTTTAAGTGTTCTGGTATCCTTTCGTTGGAAGTGGGTTTTTAAAGTGCTCTGGAGTCATTTCATTGGAAGCGGTTTTTAGTGCTCTGGAGTCATTTCGTTGGAAGCGGGTTTTAGAGTGCTCTGAATCATTTCGTTAGAAGCGTGTTTTTAAGTGATCTGAGTCATTTCGTTGGAAGGGGGTTTAGAATGTTCTGGAGTCATTTTGTTGGAAGCGTGTTTTTAAGTGCTCTGAGTCATTTGGTTGGAAGCAGGTTTTTAAAGTGTTCTGGTGTCCTTTTGTTGGAAGTGAGTTTTTAAGTGTTCTGGTGTCCTTTCGTTGAAGTGGGTTTTTAAGTGCTCTGAGTCATTTCCTTGGAAGAAGGTTTTTAGTGCTCTGGAATCATTTCTTTGGAAGCGGGTTTTAAGTGCTCTGAGTCATTTCTGCTGGAAGCGGTTTTTAAGCTCTGAGTCATTTCAGCTATTTTTAAGAGCTCTGGAGTAATTTTGTTGGAGGCGGGTTTTTAAGTGTTCTAGTATCCTTTCATTGGAAGCGGATTTTTAAGTGCTCTGGAGTCATTTCATTGGAAGCTGCTTTTAAGTGTTCTGAGTCATTTGGTTGGAAGCGGTTTTTAGAGTGCTCTGGAGTCATTTCGCTGGAAGCGGTATTTTAAGTGCTCTGGAGTCATTTTGTTGGAAGCGGGTTTTTACGTGCTGTGAATTCATTTCGTTGGAAGGGGGTTTTTAAGTGCTCCTGATTAATTTTGTTTGAAGCAGGTTTTTAAATCTTCTGGTGTCCATTCGTTGGAAGAGGGGTTGAAGTGCTCTAGGTCGCTTTCGCTTGAAGCAGGTTTTTAGTGCTCTGGAATCATTTCTTTGGAAGCAGGTTTTTATGTGCTCTGAGGTCATTTCGTTGGAAGCGGGTTTTAGAGTGCTCTGGGGTCATTTCGTTGGAAGCGGGTTTTAGAATGCTCTGGAATCATTTCGTTGGAATCGGGTTTTAGAGTGCCCTGAGTCATTTCTTTGGAAGCTGCTTTTAAGTGCTCTGGAGTGATTTAATTGGAAGCACGTTTTTAAGTATTCTCCTGTCCTTTCGTTGGAAGCGGGTTTTTAAGTGCTCAGGGTTCATTTCGTTGGAAGCGGGTTTTTACGTGCTCTGGAGTCATTTCTTTGGAAGCAAGGTTTTAAGTGCTCTGGAGTCATTTCATTGATGGGGTTTTTAAGTGTTCTGATGTCCTTTCTTGGAAGCGGGTTTTTAAGTGCTCTGGAGTCATTTCGCTTGAAGCGGGTTTTAAGTGTTCTGGTATCCTTTCGTTGGAAGTGGGTTTTTAAGTGCTCTGGAGTCATTTCGCTTTGCCGGTTTTTCAGTATTCTGCATCCTTTTGTTGGAAGCGGTTTTTTAAGTGCTCTAGAGTCATTTTGTTGGAAGCGTGTTTTTAAGTGTTCTGGTGTCCTTTCGCTGGAAGTGGGTTTTTAAGTGCTCTGGGGTCATATTATTGAAGTGGTTTTTAAGTGCTCTGGAGTCATTTCCATGGAAGAAGGTTTTTAGTGCTCTGAATCATTTCGTTGGAAGCGGGTTTTTAAGTGATCTGTTGTCCTTTGTTGGAAGCGGTTTTAGAGAGCACTGGAGTCATTTAGTTGGAAGGGGTTTTTAAGTGCTCTGGAGTAAATTCGTTGGAAGCGGATTTTTAAGTGCTCTGAATTCATTTTGTTGGAAGAGGGTTTTTTGAGTCCTCTGAGTCATTTCATTGGAAGCGGGTTTTTACGTGCTGTGGATTCTTTTCGTTGGAAGGGGGTTTTTAGTGCTCCTGAGTAATTTTGTTTGAAGCAGGTTTTTAAATATTCTGGTGTCCATTCGCTGGAAGCGGGTTTAAGTGCTCTAGGTCGCTTCATGAAGTATTTTTTTAAATGCTCTGGAGTCATTTCGCTGGAAGCGGTTTTTATGTGCTCTGAGGTCATTTCATTGGAAGCGTGTTTTAAGTGCTCTGTGGTCATTTCATTGGAAGTGGTTTTTAAAGTGCTCTGGAGTCATTTCATTGGAAGCGGGTTTTTGATTGCTCTGGAGTCATTTTGTTGGAAGCGGGTTTTTGAGTGCTCTGGAGTCATTTCTTTGGAAGAAGGTTTTAAGTGCTCTGGGGCCATTTTGTTGGAAGCATTTTTTAGAGTGCTCTGAGTCATTTCGTTGGAAGCGGGTTTTAGAGTGCTCTGAATCCTTTCGTTATAAGCGGGTTTTAAGTGCTCTGAGTCATTTCTGTTGGAAGTGGTTTTACGTGCTGTGGCTTCATTTCGTTTTGAAGAGAGTTTTTATGTGCTCCTGAGTAATTTTATTTGAAGCAGGTTTTTAAATGTTCTGGTGTCCATTCTTTGGAAGCGGTTTGTTGAAGTGCTCTAGGGTCGCTTTCCTTGAAGTAGGTTTTAAATGCTCTGTAGTCATTTTGTTGGAAGCGGTTTTTATGTGCTCTGGTGTCATTTCGCTGCAAGCGGGTTCTTATGTGCTCTGAGGCCATTTTGTTGGAAGCGGGTTTTTACGTGCTCTGTGGTCATTTAATTGGAAGCGGGTTTTTAAGTGCTCTAGAGTCATTTCACTGGAAGTGGCTTTTTCAGTGCTCTGAGTCATTTAGTTGGAAGCGGTTTTTTAAGTGCTCTGGAGTCATTTCTGTTGCGGGTTTTTGAGTGCTCTGGAGTCATTTTGTTGGAAGCGGTTTTGAATGCTCTGGAGTCATTTCGTTGGAAGCGGGTTTTTAAGTGCTCTGGGATCATTTCGGGAGCGGGTTTTAAGTGCTCTGAGTCATTTCGCTGGAAGCGGGTTTTAGAGTGCTCTGAATCATTTCGCTGGAAGCGTGTTTTTAAGTGATCTGAGTCATTTCGTTGAAAGGGGTTTTAGAATGCTCTGGAACCATTTCTTTGGAAGCGGGTTTTTAAGTGCTCTGGAGTCATTTCGTTGGAAGCACTTTTTTAAGTATTCTTCTGTCCTTTCGTTGAGGCGCGCTTTTAAGTGTCTGGTTCATTTCTTTGGAAGCAGGATTTTAACTGATCTGGAATCATTTCATTGGAAGCGGGTTTCAGAGTGCTGTGGAGTACTTTTAAGTTGGAAGCGGGTTTTTTTAAGTGCTCTGGAGTCATTTCGCTGGAGGCGGATTATTAAGTGTTCTAGTATCCTTTCGTTGGAAGCGGGTTTTTAAGTGCTTTGGAGTCATTTCTTTGGAAGCAAGGTTTTAAGTGCTCTGAGTCATTTCATTGAAGCGGTTTGTAAGTGTTCTGGTATCCTTTGGTTGGAAGTGGGTTTTAAGTGCTCTGGAATCATTTAGTTGTAAGCGTGTTTTTAAGTGTTCTGAGATGCTTTTCGCTTTAAAGCGGGTTGTTAAGGCTCTGAAGTCATTTCGCTGGAAGCTAGTATTTATGTGTTCTGGTGTCCTTTCATGCTGGAAGTGGGTTTTTAAGTGTTCTGGTCCTCCTTTCGTTTTAAGTGGGTTTTTCTGTGCTCTGGAGTCATTTTGTTGGAAGCGGGTTTTTAAGTTCTCTGAGTCATTTCGCTGGAAGCGGTTTTTAGTGCTCTGGAGTCATTTCGTTGGAAGCAGGTTTTTAAGTGTTCTGGTGTCCTTTCGTTGGAAGTGAGTTTTAAGTGTTCTGGTGTCCTTTTGTTGGAAGTGGGTTTTAAGTGCTCTGGAGTCATTTCCTTGGAAGAAGGTTTTTAGTGCTCTGGAATCATTTCTTTGGAAGCGGGTTTTTAAGTGCTCTGAGTCATTTCGTTGGAAGCGGTTTTTAAGTGCTCTGGGATCATTTCGCTTGGAAGCGGGTTTTAAGTGCTCTGGTCATTTCGCTGGAAGCGGTTTTAGAGTGCTCTGAATCATTTCATTGGAAGTTTTTAAGTGCTCTGGAGCGTTTTTAAGTGATCTGGAGTCATTTCGTTGAAGGGGGTTTTAAGAATGCTCTGGAATCATTTCTTTGAAGCTCGTTTTTAAGTGCTCTGAGTCATTTCGTTGGAAGCACTTTTTTAAGTATTCTTCTGTCCTTTTGTAAATTGGAGGCGCTTTAAGTGCTCGGTTCATTTCTTTGGAAGCAGGATTTTAACTGATCTGGAATCATTTCATTGGAAGCGGGTTTTAGTGCTGTGGAGTAATTTCGTTGGAAGCGGGTTTTTAAGTGCTCTGGAGTCATTTCGCTGGAGGCGGATTATTAAGTGTTCTAGTATCCTTTCGTTGGAAGCGGGTTTTTAGTGCTTTGGAGTCATTTCTTTGGAAGCAAGGTTTTAAGTGCTCTGAGTCATTTCATTGGAAGCGGTTTTTAAGTGTTCTGGTATCCTTTGGTTGGAAGTGGGTTTTTAAGTGCTCTGGAATCATATAGTTGTGCGGTTTTTAAGTGTACTGAGATGCTTTAAGCTTTTTGTCCGGTTGTTAAGTGCTCTGAAGTCATTTCTTTGGAAGCTAGTATTTATGTGTTCTGGTGTCCTTTCGCTGGAAGTGGGTTTTTAAGTGTTCTGGTATCCTTCGTGCTCTGGAGTCAGTGGGTTTTTAAGTGCTCTGAGTCATTTCGTTGGAAGGGTTTTTAGTGCTCTGGAGTCATTTCGCTTGGAAGCGGGTTTTTAGAGTGCTCTGAATCATTTCGTTGGAAGCGTGTTTTTTAAGTGATCTGGAGTCATTTCGTTGGAAGGGGGTTTTAGAATGTTCTGGAGTCATTTTGTTGGAAGCGTTTTTTAAGTGCTCTGAGTCATTTGGTTGGAAGCAGGTTTTTAAAGTGTTCTGGAGTCCTTTCGTTGGAAGTGAGTTTTTAAGTGTTCTGGTGTCCTTTTGTTTGGAAGTGGGTTTTAAGTGCTCTGGAGTCATTTCCTTGGAAGAAGGTTTTTAGTGCTCTGAGTCATTTCTTTGGAAGCAGGTTTTTATGTGCTCTGAGGTCATTTCGCTGGAAGCGGTTTTAGAGTGCTCTGGGGTCATTTCGCTGGTTTGAATGGGTTTTAGAATGCTCTGGAATCATTTTTAGAGTCGGGTTTTAGAGTGCCCTGAGTCATTTTCTTTGGAAGCGGTTTTTAAGTGCTCTGGAGTGATTTAATTGGAAGCACGTTTTTAAGTGTTCTCCTGTCCTTTCGCTGGAGCGGGTTTTTTAGTGCTCTGGGTTCATTTCGCTGGAAGCGGTTTTTACGTGCTCTGAGTCATTTCTTTGGAAGCAAGGTTTTAAGTGCTCTGGAGTCATTTCATTGATGCGGGTTTTTAAGTGTTCTGATGTCCTTTCTTTGGAAGCGGTTTTTAAGTGCTCTGGAGTCATTTCGTTTGAAGAGGGTTTTTAAGTGTTCTGGTATCCTTTTGTTGGAAGTGGGTTTTAAGTGCTCTGGAGTCATTTCGCTTTTAAGCTGGTTTTTCAGTATTCTGCGATCCTTTGTTGGAAGCGGTTTTTAAGTGCTCTGAGTCATTTTGTTGGAAGCGGTTTTTAAGTGTTCTGGTGTCCTTTCGCTGGAAGTGGGTTTTTAAGTGCTCTGGGGTCATATTATTGGAAGTGGTTTTAAGTGCTCTGGAGTCATTTCGTTGGAAGGGGTTTTAGAATGCTCTGAATCATTTCTTTGGAAGCTCGTTTTTAAGTGCTCTGAGTCATTTCGTTGGAAGCACTTTTTAAGTATTCTTCTGTCCTTTCGTTGGAGGCGGCGTTTTTAAGTGTCTGGTTCATTTCTTTGAAGCAGGATTTTAACTGATCTGGAATCATTTCATTGGAAGCGGTTTCAGAGTGCTGTGGAGTAATTTCGTTGGAAGCGGTTTTTTAAGTGCTCTGAGTCATTTCGTTGGAGGCGGATTATTAAGTGTTCTAGTATCCTTTCATTGAAGCGGGTTTTAAGTGCTTTGGAGTCATTTCTTTGGAAGCAAGGTTTTAAGTGCTCTGGAGTCATTTCATTGGAAGCGGTTTGTAAGTGTTCTGGTATCCTTTGGTTGGAAGTGGGTTTTTAAGTGCTCTGGAATCATATAGTTGTGCGTGTTTTTAAGTGTTCTGAGATGGTTTCGCTTTGCGGGTTGTTAAGTGCTCTAAAGTCATTTCTTTGAAGCTAGTTTTATGTGTTCTGTCCTTTGTTTGAGCTGGTTTTAAATGGTTTTAAAGTGTTCTGAGATCATTCATTTCGCTGGAAGTGGTTTTTAAGTGCTCTGGAGTCATTTCATTGGAAGCGGTTTTTAGTGCTCTGGAGTCATTTTCGCTTGTTTGGAAGCGGTTTTTAAGTGCTCTGAATCATTTCTTTGAAGGGGGTTTTTAAATGCACTGGAGTCATTTTGTTGGAGGGGTTTTAAATGCACTGAGTCATTTTGTTGGAAGCGGTTTTTAAGTGCTCTGGAGTCATTTCGCTTTGAAGTGGGTTTTAAAGTGTTCTGGTGTCCTTTCGTTGGAAGTGGGTTTTTAAGTGCTCTGGAGTCATTTCCTTGAAGAAGGTTTTAGTGCTCTGAAATCATTTCTTTGGAAGCGGGTTTTTAAGTGCTCTGAGTCATTTCGTTGGAAGCGGTTTTTAAGCTTCTGGAGTCATTTCGCTGGAAGCTATTTTTTAAGAGCTCTGGAGTAATTTTGTTGGAGGCGGGTTTTAATGTTCTAGTATCCTTTCATTGGAAGCGGATTTTTAAGTGCTCTGGAGTCATTTCATTGGAAGCAGCTTTTTAAGTGCTCTAGAGTCATTTGGTTGGAAGCGGGTTTTAGAGTGCTCTGGAGTCATTTCGTTGGAAGCGGTTTTTAAGTGCTCTGGAGTCATTTTGTTGGAAGCGGGTTTTTACGTGCTGTGAATTCATTTCGTTGAAGGGGGTTTTAAGTGCTCTGATTAATTTTGTTTGAAGCAGGTTTTTAAATCTTCTGGTGTCCATTCGTTGGAAGAGGGGTTGAAGTGCTCTAGGGTCGCTTTCATTGAAGCAGGTTTTTAAATGCTCTGGAGTCATTTCGCTGGAAGCAGGTTTTTATGTGCTCTGAGGTCATTTCGCTGGAAGCGGGTTTTAGAGTGCTCTGGGGTCATTTCTTTGGAAGCGGGTTTTAGAGTGCTCTGGAATCATTTCGTTGAATCGGGTTTTAGAGTGCCCTGAGTCATTTCTTTTGGAAGCACGCTTTTAAGTGCTCTGGAGTGATTTCGCTGAAGCATTTCGCTTTTAAGTATTCTCCTGTCCTTTCGCTGGAAGCGGGTTTTTAAGTGCTCAGGGTTCATTTCGTTGGAAGCGGGTTTTTACGTGCTCTGGAGTCATTTCTTTGGAAGCAAGGTTTTAAGTGCTCTGGAGTCATTTCATTGATGCGGTTTTTAAGTGTTCTGATGTCCTTTCTTTGGAAGCGGTTTTTAAGTGCTCTGAGTCATTTCGCTTGAAGCGGGTTTGTAAGTGTTCTGATATCCTTTCGCTTGGAAGTGGGTTTTAAGTGCTCTGAGTCATTTCGCTTTTTTTGCGGGTTTTTCAGTATTCTGCGATCCTTTGTTGGAAGCGGGTTTTAAGTGCTCTAGAGTCATTTTGTTGGAAGCGTGTTTTTAAGTGTTCTGGTGTCCTTTCGCTGGAAGTGGTTTTAAGTGCTCTGGGGTCATATTATTGGAAGTGGGTTTTAAGTGCTCTGGAGTCATTTCCATGGAAGAAAGTTTTTAGTGCTCTGGAATCATTTCGTTGGAGCTTAATTTTTAAGTGATCTGTTGTCCTTTGTTGGAAGCGGGTTTTAGAGTGCACTGAGTCATTTAGTTGGAAGGGGTTTTTAAGTGCTCTGGAGTCAATTCTTTGAAGCTCGCTTTTAAGTGCTCTGAGTCATTTCGTTGGAAGCACTTTTTTAAGTATTCTTCTGTCCTTTCGTTGGAGGCGCTGCTTTTAAGTGTCCGGTTCATTTCTTTGGAAGCAGGATTTTAACTGATCTGGAATCATTTCATTGGAAGCGGGTTTCAGAGTGCTGTGGAGTAATTTCGTTGGAAGCGGTTTTTAAGTGCTCTGGAGTCATTTCGCTGGAGGCGGATTATTAAGTGTTCTAGTATCCTTTCGCTGGAAGCGGTTTTTAAGTGCTTTGAGTCATTTCTTTGGAAGCAAGGTTTTAAGTGCTCTGAGTCATTTCATTGGAAGCGGGTTTGTAAGTGTTCTGGTATCCTTTGGTTGGAAGTGGGTTTTAAGTGCTCTGAATCATATAGTTGTGTTTGTTTTTTAAGTGTTCTGAGATGGTTTCGCTTTTTGCGGGTTGTTAAGTGCTCTAAAGTCATTTCTTTGGAAGCTAGTATTTATGTGTTCTGGTGTCCTTTCGCTGGAAGTGGGTTTTAAGTCCTCTGAGTCATTTTTAAGTGCTCTGGAGTCATTTCTCGCGGGGTTTTTAGTGCTCTGAGTCATTTCGCTGGAAGCGGTTTTAGAGTGCTCTGAATCATTTCTTTAGAAGCGTGTTTTTAAGTGATCTGAGTCATTTCGCTGAAGGGGGTTTTAGAATGCTCTGGAGTCATTTTGTTGGAAGCGTGTTTTTAAGTGCTCTGGAGTCATTTCGTTGGAAGCAGGTTTTAAAGTGTTCTGGTGTCCTTTCGCTGAAGTGAGTTTTTAAGTGTTCTGGTGTCCTTTCGTTGGAAGTGGGTTTTTAAGTGCTCTGAGTCATTTCCTTGGAAGAAGGTTTTTAGTGCTCTGGAATCATTTCTTTGGAAGAGGGTTTTAAGTGCTCTGAGTCATTTCGCTGGAAGGGTTTTTTAAGCTCTGGAGTCATTTCGGTTGGAAGCTATTTTTAAGAGCTCTGGAGTAATTTTGTTGGAGGCGGGTTTTTAAATGTTCTAGTATCCTTTCATTGGAAGCGGATTTTTAAGTGCTCTGGAGTCATTTCATTGAAGCGCTTTTAAGTGCTCTAGAGTCATTTGGTTGGAAGGGTTTTAGAGTGCTCTGAGTCATTTCGCTGGAAGCGGTATTTTAAGTGCTCTGGAGTCATTTTGTTGGAAGCGGGTTTTTACGTGCTGTGAATTCATTTCGTTGGAAGGGGGTTTTAAGTGTTCCTGATTAATTTTGTTTGAAGCAGGTTTTTAAATCTTCTGGTGTCCATTCGTTGGAAGAGGGGTTGAAGTGCTCTAGGGTCGCTTTCGCTGGAAGCAGGTTTTAAATGCTCTGGAGTCATTTCATTGGAAGCAGGTTTTTATGTGCTCTGAGGTCATTTCGTTGGAAGCGGTTTTAGAGTGCTCTGGGGTCATTTCTGTTGGAAGGGTTTTAGAGTGCTCTGGAATCATTTCGTTGAATCGGGTTTTAGAGTGCCCTGGAGTCATTTCTTTGGAAGCCGCTTTTAAGTGCTCTGGAGTGATTTAATTGGAAGCACGCTTTTAAGTATTCTCCTGTCCTTTCGCTGGAAGCGGGTTTTAAGTGCTCAAGGTTCATTTCGCTGGAAGCGGGTTTTTACGTGCTCTGGAGTCATTTCTTTGGATGCGGTTTTTAAGTGTTCTGATGTCCTTTCTTTGGAAGCGGTTTTTAAGTGCTCTGGAGTCATTTCGTTTGAAGTGGGTTTGTAAGTGTTCTGGTATCCTTTCGTTGGAAGTGGGTTTTAAGTGCTCTGAGTCATTTCGCTGTAAGCGGTTTTTTCAGTATTCTGGGATCCTTTCGTTGGAAGAGGGTTCTTAAGTGCTTTCATTTTGTTGGAAGCTAGTATTTATGTGTTCTGGTCCTTTCATTGGAAGTGGTTTTTAAGTGGTCTGGTATCCTTTCGCTTTTAGCGGGTTTTTAAGTCAGTCATTTTGTTGGAAGCGGGTTTTTAAGTGCTCTAGAGTCATTTTGTTGGAAGCGTGTTTTTAAGTGTTCTGGTGTCCTTTCGCTGGAAGTGGGTTTTTAAGTGCTCTGGGGTCATATTATTGAAGTGGATTTTTAAGTGCTCTGGAGTCATTTCCATGGAAGAAGGTTTTAGTGCTCTGGAATCATTTCACAGCTTAATTTTTAAGTGATCTGTTGTCCTTTGTTGGAAGCGGGTTTTAGAGAGCACTGGAGTCATTTAGTTGGAAGGGGTTTTTTAAGTGCTCTGGAGTAAATTTGTTGAAGCGGATTTTTAAGTGCTCTGAATTCATTTTGTTGGAAGAGGGTTTTTAAGTCCTCTGAGTCATTTCATTGGAAGCGGTTTTTACGTGCTGTGGATTCTTTTCGTTGGAAGGGGGTTTTAAGTGCTCCTGAGTAATTTTGTTTGAAGCAGGTTTTTAAATATTCTGGTGTCCATTCGCTTGGAAGCGGGGTTTAAGTGCTCTAGGGTCGCTTTCGTTGGAAGTTTTTTTTAAATGCTCTGGAGTCATTTCGTTGGAAGCGGGTTTTTATGTGCTCTGAGGTCATTTCATTGAAGCGTGTTTTTAAGTGCTCTGTGGTCATTTCATTGGAAGTGGTTTTTAAGTGCTCTGAGTCATTTCATTGAAGCGGGTTTTTGATTGCTCTGGAGTCATTTTGTTGGAAGCGGGTTTTGAGTGCTCTGAGTCATTTCTTTGGAAGAAGGTTTTTAAGTGCTCTGGGGCCATTTTGTTGGAAGCATTTTTTAGAGTGCTCTGAGTCATTTCGCTGGAAGCGGTTTTAGAGTGCTCTGAATCCTTTCGTTATAAGCGGTATTTTAAGTGCTCTGGAGTCATTTCGTTGGAAGTGGTTTTTACGTGCTGTGGCTTCATTTCGCTTGAAGAGAGTTTTCATGTGCTCCTGAGTAATATTATTTGAAGCAGGTTTTAAATGTTCTGGTGTCCATTCTTTGGAAGCGTTGTTGAAGTGCTCTAGGTCGCTTCCTGGAAGTAGGTTTTAAATGCTCTGTAGTCATTTCGTTGAAGCGGTTTTTTATGTGCTCTGGTGTCATTTCGCTGTAAAGCGGTTCTTATGTGCTCTGAGGCCATTTCGCTGTAAGCGGTTTTACGTGCTCTGTGGTCATTTAATTGGAAGCGTTTTTTTAAGTGCTCTAGAGTCATTTCACTGGAAGTGGCTTTTTCAGTGCTCTGAGTCATTTAGTTGGAAGCGGTTTTTAAGTGCTCTGAGTCATTTCGCTGGAAGCGGGTTTTTGAGTGCTCTGGAGTCATTTTGTTGGAAGCGGTTTTTGAATGCTCTGGAGTCATTTCGCTGGAAGCAGGTTTTTAAGTGCTCTGGGATCATTTCATTGGAAGCGGTTTTAAGTGCTCTGGAGTCATTTCGTTGGAAGCGGGTTTTAGAGTGCTCTGGAATCATTTCGTTAGAAGCGTGTTTTTAAGTGATCTGGAGTCATTTCGTTGGAAGGGGGTTTAGAATGCTCTGGAACCATTTCTTTGAAGCTCGCTTTTAAGTGCTCTGGAGTCATTTCGTTGGAAGCACTTTTTAAGTATTCTTCTGTCCTTTCGTTGAGGCGCGCTTTTAAGTGTCTGTTCATTTCTTTGAAGCAGGATTTTAACTGATCTGGAATCATTTCATTGGAAGCGGGTTTCAGAGTGCTGTGGAGTACTTTCGCTTGGAAGCGGTTTTTTAAGTGCTCTGAGTCATTTCGTTGGAGGCGGATTATTAAGTGTTCTAGTATCCTTCGCTTGGAAGGGTTTTTAAGTGCTTTGGAGTCATTTCTTTGGAAGCAAGGTTTTAAGCTCTGGAGTCATTTCATTGGAAGCGGGTTTGTAAGTGTTCTGGTATCCTTTGGTTGGAAGTGGGTTTTTAAGTGCTCTGGAATCATTTAGTTGTGTTTGTTTTTAAGTGTTCTGAGATGCTTTCTTTTAAGCGGGTTGTTAAGTGCTCTAAAGTCATTTCGCTGGAAGCTAGTATTTATGTGTTCTGGTGTCCTTTCGCTGGAAGTGGGTTTTAAGTGTTCTGGTATCCTTTCGTGGAAGTGGGTTTTTCAGTGCTCTGGAGTCATTTTGTTGGAAGCGGTTTTTTAAGTTCTCTGAGTCATTTCGCTGGAAGGGTTTTTAGTGCTCTACAGTCATTTCGCTGGAAGCAGGTTTTTAAGTGTTCTGGTGTCCTTTCGTTGGAAGTGAGTTTTTAAGTGTTCTGGTGTCCTTTCGTTGGAAGTGGGTTTTAAGTGCTCTGGAGTCATTTCCTTGGAAGAAGGTTTTTAGTGCTCTGAATCATTTCTTTGGAAGCGGGTTTTTAAGTGCTCTGAGTCATTTCGTTGGAAGCGGTTTTAAGCTCTCTGGAGTCATTTCACAAGCTATTTTTAAGAGCTCTGGAGTAATTTTGTTGGAGGCGGGTTTTTAAGTGTTCTAGTATCCTTTCATTGGAAGCGGATTTTTAAGTGCTCTGAGTCATTTCATTGGAAGCGCTTTTAAGTGCTCTAGAGTCATTTGGTTGGAAGCGGATTTTAGAGTGCTCTGGAGTCATTTCACAGGCGGTATTTTAAGTGCTCTGGAGTCATTTTGTTGGAAGCGGTTTTTACGTGCTGTGAATTCATTTCGTTGGAGGGGGTTTTTAAGTGCTCTGATTAATTTTGTTTGAAGCAGGTTTTAAATCTTCTGGTGTCCATTCGTTGGAAGAGGGGTTGAAGTGCTCTAGGGTCGTTTCTGGAAGCAGGTTTTTAAATGCTCTGGAGTCATTTCTTGGAAGCAGGTTTTTATGTGCTCTGAGGTCATTTCACAAGCTTGTTTTAGAGTGCTCTGGGGTCATTTCATTGAAGGGGTTTTAGAGTGCTCTGAATCATTTCTGGAATCGGGTTTTAGAGTGCCCTGGAGTCATTTCTTTGGAAGTGCGTTTTTAAGTGCTCTGGAGTGATTTCATTGGAAGCCAGCTTTTTAAGTATTCTTCTGTCCTTTGTTGGAAGCGGTTTTTAAGTGCTCAGGGTTCATTTCTTGGAAGCAGGTTTTTAAAATGCTCTGGAGTCATTTCACTGGAAGGTTTTTAAGTACTCTGGAGTCAATTCATTGGAGGCAGATTATTAAGTGTTCTAGGATCCTTTCGCTGGAAGCAGGTTTTAAGTGCTCTGGAGTCATTTCGCTTGAAGCAGGTTTGTAAGTGTTCTGGTATCCTTTTGTTGGCAGTGGGTTTTAAGTGCTCTGAAGTAATTTCAAGGAAGCATTTTTTTTTTTTTAATTGCTGTGGAGTGATTTCATTTTTAGCGGTTTTTAAGTGCTCTCGATTCATTTCGTTGTAAGCGGTTTTTCAGTATTCTGGCATCCTTTCGTTGAAGCGGGTTCTTAAGCTGCTCTAACTTCATTTTGTTGGAAGCTAGTATTTATGTGTTCTGTGTCCTTCATTGAAGTGGGTTTTTATGGTCTGGTATCCTTCGTTGGAAAGCGGGTTTTTAGTGCTCTGGAGTCATTTTGTTGGAAGCGTGTTTTAAGTGCTCTGGAGTCATTTCTTTGTGTCCCTTCAGAAGCGAGTTTTTAAGTGTTCTGTGTCCCTTCGTTGGAAGTGGGTTTTAAAGTGCTCTGGGGTCA
>JAEOAE010002760.1:0-33356 GCA_036365155.1 Meriones psammophilus | reverse complement strand
ATCTATCTGCATTGCCCACGTGGCATGCCTGGGCTGGCTACCCAGAGGCTATTTAAGCTGTGAGCTGATTTTCCCCAGGGTCAGATGATTATTCAAGGTTCCTGAATAAAATGCATTGAAAAAAAAAAAAAAGAAACAATAGGTATTAAACCTAAAAAAAAAAAATAAATAAAAAGAAAATTTTAAAAATACAAAAAAAAAAAAAAAGTGATATAACGCACTGTACAACACAGGAACAAGTTTCGAACGAAAGAACAGAAAAGCAAAGCACTACTTTTAAACGGATTATTATATTTTTATTATATTTTATTTTATTTTTATTATATTATTATTATTATTCAATTATTATAACAGGAAAACTGAAATGTGATATAACCCTAACCTTAACCCTAAGCCCCTAACCCTAACCCTAACCCTAACCCTAACCCTAACCCTAACCCTAACACAAACCCTAACCCTAACCCCTAAACCTAACCCTACCCCTAACCCTAACCCTAACCCTAACTCTACCCTAACCCTACCCCTAACGCTAACCCTAACCCTAACCCTAACTTGTTCATAACAGGAACAAGTTTCCAACGAAAGAACATAAACACAAAGCACTACTTTGTAAACGAAATCACATGTGTGCCACTCGATCAATTAGGAATACAGGAAAACTAAAAAGTGATATATCACACTGTACAGCCCAGAAAAAAGTTTCCAACAGAAGAACAGAAAAGCAAAGCACTACTTTTAAATGGAATTACATGTGTTTCACTCTCTCTATTAGGAATAGAGGAAACAGAAAAGTGTTATCTCGCACTGTACGGCACAGAAACAAGTTTCCATGGAAAGAACAGAAACACAAAGCACAACTTTCTAAAGTAATTCACATATGTGTCGCCCATTCCATTATTATAACAGGAAAACTGAAAAATGATATATCAAACTGTACAGCACAGAATAAGTTTCCAACAGAAGAACAGAAACGCAAAGCACTACTTTGTAAACTAAATCACAGGTGTGTCACTCAAAAAGTAGGAATACAGGAAAACTGAAAAGTAACATATCGAATTGTACAGCACAGGAAAAATTTTCGAATGAAAGAACAGGAAAGCAATGCACTACTTTTAAACAGAATCACATGTGTGTCACTCGCTCAATTAGGAATACAGGAAAACTGAAAAGTGTTATGTCGCACTGTACGGCACACAAACAAGTTTCCATCGAAAGAACAGAAACGCAAAGCATAACTTTGTAAACTAATTCACAAACGTATCACCCGTTCAAATATTATAACAGGAAAACTGAAAAATTATATATCCAACTGTACAGCACAGGAACAAGTTTCCATCGAAATAACAGAAACGCAAAGCACAACTTTGTAAACTAATTCACATACGTGTCGCCCGTTCAAATATTATAACAGGAAAACTGAAAAATGATATATCACACTGTACAGCACAGAAACAAGTTTCCAACAGAAGAACAAACACGCAAAGTGCTACATTGTAAAGTAAATCACATGTGTGTCGCTCGCTCAATTAGGAATACAGGAAAACTGAAAAGCGACATATCGAAATGTATGGCAAAGAAACAAGTTTTCATCGAAAGGACAGAAACACAAAGCACAACTTTGTAAACTAATTCACATACGTGTTGCCCGTTCAATTATTATAACAGGAAAACTGAAATGTGATATAACCTTAACCCTAACCCTAAGCCCCCTAACCCTAACCCTAACCCTAACCTAATCCCTAACCCTAACACCTAAACCTAACCCTAACCCTAACCCTTCCCTAACCCTACCCTAACCCTAACCCTAACCCTAACCCCTAACCCTAACCCTAACCCTAACCCTAACCCTAACCCTACCTAACCCTAACCCTAATCAGAAACCTAACTTGTTCCTAACATTAACAAGTTTCCAACGAAAGAACTTAAACGCAAAAGCACTACTTTGTAAACTAAATCACATGTGTGCCACTTGATCAATTAGGAATACAGGAAAACTGAATAGTGATATAATGCACTGTACTGCACAGGAACAAGTTTTGAACGAAAGAACAGAAAAGCAAAGCACTACTTTTAAATTGAATCACATGTGTTTAGCTCGCTCAATAAGGAATACAGAAAAACTGAAAAGCGATATATCGAAATGTAGGGCAAATAAACAAATTTCCATCGAAAGAACAGAAACTCAAAGCACAACTTTATAAACTAATTCACATACGTGTCACCTGTTCAATTATTATAACAGGAAAACTGAAAAGTGATATATCAAATTGTATAGCACAGGAACTAGTTTCCATCGAAAGAAAAGAAACGCAAAGCAGAACTTTGTAAACTAATTCACAAATGTGTCGCAAGTTCATTTAATATAACAGGAAAACTGAAAAGTGATATATCACACTGTACAGCACAGAAACAAGTTTCCAACAGAAGAACAGAAATGCAAAGCAATGAAAGAATCCCCATGGGTGTCTTCCGTCAGGGAGACCCCTTCCCAAGGATCAACGAGACCAGATGTTCGGCTGCAAACAGCAAGAGGCTTTATTTTGATACACGGGTACCCGTGGTGACATAGTCTCTCGGAAGACTTGCGTGCAACCTGAGTGGAAAGCTGGGCTTTTTATAGGGTCTCAGAGCAAAAGGGCAGGTACAGAAGCGAGAAGCATAGTTACAGGGTGCTGATTGGTACATTTAAATGAGACCACAACTTGAGTCAGAGTTTGGCAGGGACACCATCATATCAGGAACTGGGTGGTTGGAATGGTCATGATGGCTCTCAATCTTGGGACCGCCACCTGTTGTTTGTCTTAGGGCTCCTATCTCAGCTGGAACAGTCTCACTATTTGTCTTAGGGCCCCTATATCAGCTGGAACAGTCTCACAAACTTCTCATATGCGTGGTTAGCACAAATTGATTTTTGGCTCAACTGGGGCAGCCTGAACGCAGATATCCCCAGCAGCTGGGTCTCTTCAGCTAGTTCCCTCCCTAGCCCACAGAGTTTCTCAAAACAGTGGTATCCTTCAGAGTGTCTCAAAACAGTGCTGTACAAAATGACATTAACTATTAGCTGCTTCTAACTTTTGGTGAGGCGGGGGTCTTTCAGAACTACTTTGTAAACTAAATCACATGTGTGTCGCCGCTCAATTAGGAATACAGGAAAACTGAAAAGCGATATATCGAAATGTATGGCAAAGAAACAAGTTTTCATCGAAAGAACAGAAACACAAAGCACAACTTTTGTAAACTAATTCACATTCGCTTTCCTCTTCAATTATTATAACAGGAAAACTGAAAAGTGATATAACGCTAACCCTAACCCTAAGCCCCTAATCCTAACCCTAACCCTAACCCTAACCCTAACCCTAACCCTAACCTCTAACCCTAACCCTAAGCCTAACCCTAACCCTACCCTAACCCTAACGCTAACCCTAACCCTAACCCTAACCCTAACTTTTCCTAACAGGAACAAGTTTCCAGCGAAAGAACATAAACGGATAGCACTACTTTGTAAACTAAATCACATGTGTGCCACTCTATCAATTAGGAATAGAGGAAAACTGAAAAGTGATATAACGCACTGTACTGCACAGGAACAAGTTTCGAACCAAAGAACAGAAAAGCAAAGCACTACTTTTAAACGGAATCACATGTGTTTTCGTGACGCTCAATTAGGAATACAGGAAAACAGAAAAGTGTTATCTCAAGACTGTACAGCACAGAAACAAGTTTCCATCGAAAGAACAGAAACACAAAGCACAACTTTGTAAACTAATTCACATACGTGTCGCCCATTCAATTATTAGAACAGGAAAACTGAAAAGTGATATATCGAACTGTACAGCACAGGAACAAGTTTCAAAGGAAAGAACAGAAAAACAAAGCAATACTTTTAAACGGAATCACATGTGTGTCGCTTGCTCAATTAGGTATCCAGGAAAACTGAAAAGTGTTACCTTGCACTGTACGGCACAGGAACAAGTTTCCATCGAATGAACAGAAACGCAAAGCACAACTTTGTAAACTAATTCACATATGTGTCGCCCGTTCAATTATTATAACAGGAAAACTGAAAAGTTTTATCTCGCACTGTTCGGCACAGAAACAAGTTTCCAACAGAAGAACAGAAACGCAAAGCATTACTTTGTAAACTAAATCAGATATGTGTCGCTCGCTCAATTAGGAATACAGGAATACTGAAAAGCAATATATCAAAATGTATGGCAAAGAACAAGTTTTCATCGAAAGAACAGAAACGCAAAGCACAACTTTGTAAACTAATTCACATTCGTGTCTCCTGTTCAATTATTATAACAGGAAAACTGAAAAGTGATATAACCCTAACCCTAACCCTAAACCTAACCCTAACCCTAAACCTAACCCTAACCCTAACGCTACCCTAACCTAACCCTAACCCTAACTCTAACCCTAACTTGTTCCTAACAGGAACAAGTTTCCAAAGAAAGAACATAAACGCAAAGCACTACTTTTAAACTAAATCACATGTGTGCCACTCGCTCAATTAGGAATACAGGAAAACTGAAAAGTGATATCTCCCACTGTAGTGCACAGAAACAAGTTTCCAAGAAAAGAACAGAAAGGCAAAGCACAACTTTGGAAACTAAATCACATGTGTGTCGCCCTTTCAATTACGAATACAGGAAAACTGAAAAGTGATATCTTACTCTGTACCTCACAGAAACAAGTTTCCACTGAAAGAAAAGAAATGTAAAGCACAACTTTTCAAGCTAATTAACATGTGTGTTGCCTGCACAATTAGGAATACAGGAAAACTGAAATGTGATATTTCCCACTTTAGAGCACAGAAAGAAATTTCCAATGAAAGAACAGAAATGAAAATCACAACTATGGAAACTAAATCACATGTGTGTCGCCCATTCAATTAGGAATACAGGAAACTGAAAAGTGATATCTCCCACTGTAGTGCACAGAAACAAGTTTCCAACAAAAGAATAGAAAGGCAAAGCACAAATTTGGAAACTAAATCACATGTGTGTCACATGTTCAATGAGGAATACAGGAAACTGAAAAGTGATATCTCCCACTGTAGTGCACAGAAACAAGTTTCCAACAAAAGAATAGAAAGGCAAAGCACATTTTTGGAAACTAAATCACATGTGTGTCGCATGTTCAATTAGGAATACAGGAAAACTGAAATGTGATAACTTGCACTGTACCTCACAGAAACAAGTTTCCAACAAAAGAACAGAAATGTAAAGCACAAATTTGGAAACTAAATCACATGTGTGTCGCATGTTCAATTAGGAATACAGGAAAACTGAAAAGTGATATCTCGCACTGTACCTCACAGAAAAAAGTTTTCAACGAAAGAACAGAAATGTAAAGCACAACTTTTTAAACTAAGTAACATGTGTGAAGCCTGCACAATTATGAATACAGGAAAACTGAAAAGTGATATAACGCACTGTACTGCACAGGAACAAGATTCGAACAAAAGAGCAGAAAAGCAAAGCACTACTTTTAAACGGAATCACATGTGTGTCGCTTGCTCAATTAGGAATACAGGAAAACTGAAAAGTGTTATCTCGCACTGTACGGCACAGGAACAAGTTTCAATCGAAAGAAGAGAAACGCACAGTACAACTTTGTAAACTATTTCACATACGTGTCGCGCTTTCAATCATAACAGGAAAACTGAAAAGTGATATATCGAAATGTACAGCACAGGAACAAGTTTCCATCGAAAGAAGAGAAACGCAAAGTACAACTTTGTAAACTAATTCACATACGGGTCGCCCGTTCAATTATTATAACAGGAAAACTGAAAAGTGATATAATACTAACCCTAACCCTAAGCCCCTAACCCTAACCCTAACCCTAACCCCTAACCCTAACCTTAACCCTAACCCTAACCCTACCTAAACCTAAGCCTAACCTAACCCTAACCCTAACCTAACCCTAACCCTAACTTGTTCCTAAAAGGAAGAAGTTTCCAAGGAAAGAACATAAACGCAAAGCACTACTTTGTAAACTAAATCACATATGTGCCACTCGCTCAATTAGGAATACAGGAAAACTGAAATGTGATATAATGCACTGTACAGCACAGGAACAAGTTTCGAACAAAATAACAGAAAAGCGAAGCCCTACTTTTACACGGAATCACATGTTTGTCACTCGCTCAATTAGGAATACAGGAAAACTCAAAAGTGTTATCTTGCACTGTACGGCACAGAAACAAGTTTCCATCGAAGAACAGAAACATAAAGCACAACTTTGTAATCTAATTCACATTCGTGTCGCCTGTTCAATTATTATAACAGGAAAACTGAAAAGTGATACATCACACTGTACAGCACAGAAACAAGTTTCCAGCAGAAGAACAGAAATGCAAAGCACAACTTTGTATACTAATTCAAATACCTGTCACCCGTTCAATTATTATAACAGGAATACTGAAAAGTGATATATCACATTGTAAAGCACAGAAACAAGTTTCCATCGAAAGAAGAGAAACGCAAAGCGCAACTTTGTATACTAATTCACATTCGTGTCGCCTGTTCAATTATTATAACAGGAAAACTGAAAAGTGACATAACACTAACCCTAACCCTAAGCCGTAACCCTAACCCTAACCTTAACCCTAACCCCTAACCCTAACCTTAACACTAACCCTAACCCTAACCCTACCCTAAACGTAAGCCTAAGCCTAAGCCTAACCCTAACCCTAACTTGTTCCTAACAGGAAGAAGTTTCCAACGAAAGAACATAAACGCAAGCACTACTTTGTAAACTAAATCACATGTGTGCCACTCGCTCAATTAGGAATACAGGAAAACTGAAAAGTGATATAACGCACTGTACAGCACAGGAACAAGTTTAGAACAAAAGAACAGAAAAGGAAAGCTCTACTTTTACACGGAATCACATGTGTGCCACTTGCTCAATTAGGAATACAGGAAAAATGAAAATACCTGTCACCCGTTCAATTATTATAACAGGAAAACTGAAAAGTGATATATTAAACTGTAGAGCACAGGAACAAGTTTAGATCGAAAGAACAGAAACACAAAGCAAAACTTTGTAAACTAATTCAAATACGTGTTGCCTGATCAATTATTATAACAGGAAAACTGAAAAGTGATTTCTAAATCTACGGCACAGAAACAAGTTTCCATCGAAGAACAAAAAGCAAAGCACAACTTTGTAAACTAATTCACATACGTTTAGCCTGTTCAATTGTTATAACAGGAAAAGTGAAAAGTGATATAACCCTAACCCTAACCCTAAACCTAACTCTAACCACCTAACTCAAACCTAACCCTAACCCTAACCCTAACCCCTAACCCTATCCCTTACCCTACCCTAACCCTAACCCTAACCTAACGCTAACTTGTTCCTAATAGGAACAAGTTTCCAACGAAAGAACATAAACGCAAAGCAATACTTTGTAAAATAAATCACATGTGTGTCACTCGCTCAATTAGGAATACAGTAAAACTGGAAAATGATATATCGCACTGTACAACATAGGAATAAGTTTTGAACAAAAGAGAAGAAAAGCAAAGCACTACTTTTAAAAGGAATCACATGTGTGTCGCTCGCTCAATTAGGAATACAGGAAAATTGAAAAGTGTCATTCGCACTCTAAGACACCGAAACAAGTTTCCATCGAAAGAACAGAAACAGAAAGCACAACTTTATAAAATAATTCACATACGTGCCGCCCATTCAATTATTATAAGAGATAAACTGAAAAGTGATATATTTCACTGTACAGTACAGGAACAATATTGAGCAAAAGATCAGAAACGCAAAGCACTACTTTGTAAATTAAATCACATGTGTTTCGCTGGCTCAATTAGGAATACAGGAAAACTGAAAAGTGATATATCACACTGTAGAGCACAGGAACAAGTTTCCAACAGAAGAACAGATAAGCAAAGCACTATTTTAAACGGAATCACATGTGTGTCGTTCAGTCAATTAGGAATACAGAAATACTGAAATGTGATGTCTCGCACTCTACGGCACAGAAACAAGTTTCCATCGAAAGAACAGAAACGCAAAGCACAACTTTGTAAACTAATTCACATACGTGCTGCCCATTCAATTATTATGAGAAGAAACTGAAAAGTGATAAATCGCACTGTACAGTACAGGAACAAGTATCGAGCAAAAGATCAGAAACGCAAAGCACTACTTTTTAAATTAAATCACATGTGTGTCGCTTGCTCAATTAGGAATACAGGAAAACTGAAAAGTTGTATATCACACTGTACAGCACAGGAACAAGTTTCCAACACAAGAAGAGAAAAGCAAAGCACTAATTTTAAACGGAATCACAGATGTGTTGCTCGCTCAATTAGGAATACTGGAAAACTGAAAAGTGTCATTTCGCACTGTAAGGCACAGAAACAAGTTTCAATCGAAAGAACAGAAACGCAAAGCATAACTTGTAAAATAATTCACATACGTGTCGCCTGTTCAATTATTATAAGAGGAAAACTGAAAAGTGATATATCACACTGTACAGCACAGAAACAAGTTTCCAACAGAAGAACAGAAACACAAAGCACTACTTTTAAATGGAATCAAATGGGTGTCGCTCCTCAGTTAGGAATACAGGAAAACTGAACAGCGACATATCGAAATGTATGGCAAAAAAACAAGTTTCCATCGAACGAACAGAAAGGCAAAGCACAACATTTTAAACTAATTCACATTCGTGTCGCCTGTTCAATTTTTATAACATAAAATCTAAAAAGTGATATAACCTAACCCTAAACCTAACCCTAACCCCAAACCTAACCCTTTACCTAGCCTAACCTAACCCTACCTAACCCTAACCCCAACCCTATCCCTAACCATAACCCTAACAAACAGGAACAAGTTTCCAAGGAAAGAACATAAACGCAAAGCACTGCTTTGTAAACTAAATCACATGTGTGCCACTAGATCAATTAGGAATACAGGAAAACTGAAAAGTGATATAACGCACTCTACAGCACAGGAACAAGTTTTGAATGAAATAACAGAAAAGCAAAGCACTACTTTTAAACCGAATCACATGGGTGTCGCTCCCTCAATTAGGAATACAGGAATACTGAAATGTGATATCTTGCACTCTATGGCACAGAAACAAGTTTCCATCGAAAGAACAGAAACGCAAAGCACAACTTTGTAAACTAATTCAAATACGTGTCGCCTGTTCAATTATTATAACAGGAAAAGTGAAAAGTGATATAACCATAACGCTAACCCTAACCTAAACCTAACCCTAACCCCTACCCTGAACACTAACCCTAACCGTAACCCTAACCCTATCCCCTAACCATACCCTAATCCTAAACCTAACCCTAACGCTAACTTGTCCCTAATAGGAACAAGTTTCCAACAAAAGAACATAAACGCATAAAAACAATACTTTGTAAACTAAATCACATGTGTGTCACTTTCGCTCAATTAGGAATACAGGAAAACTAAAAAGTGGTATATCGCACTGTACAACGTAGGAATAAGTTTCGAACGAAAGAACAGAAAAGCAAAGGACTACTTTTAAACGGACTCACATGTGTGTCCCTCGCTCAATTAGGAATACAGGAAAACTGAAAAGTGTTATTTCGCACTATAAGGCACAGAAACAAGTTTCCATCGAAAGAACAGAAACGGAAAGCACAACTTTGTAAACTAATTCATAAACGTGCCGCCCATTCAATTATTATAAGAGGAAAACTGAAAAGTGATATATCGCACTGTACAGTACAGGACAAAGTATCGAGCAAAAGATCAGAAACGCAAAGCACTACTTTGTAAATTAAATCACATGTGTCGCTCGCTAAATTAGGAATACAGTAAAACTGAAAAGTGATATATTGCACTGTACAGCTCAGGAACAAGTTTCGAACACAAGAACAGACAAGCAAAGCACTACTTTTAAATGGAATCACATGTGTGTCACTCGCTCAATTAGGAATATAGGAAAACTGGAAAGTGGTATGTGGTATATCGCACTGTACAACATAGGAACAAGTTTCGAACGAAAGAACAGCAAAGCAAAGCACTACTTTTAAACGGAATCACATGTGTGTCACTCGCTGAATTAGGAATACAGGAAAACTGAAAAGTGTTATTTCGCACTGTAAGGCACAGAAACAAGTTTCCATTGAAAGAACAAAAACGCAAAGCACAACTTTGTAAACTAATTCACATACATGTCACCCATTCAATTATTATAACAGGAAAACTGAAAAGAGATATATCACACTGTACAGCACAGAAACAGGTTTCCAACAGAAGAACAGAAACGCAAAGCACTACTTTTTAAACTAAATCACATGTGTGTCGCTCGCTCAATTAGGTATGCAAGAAAACGGAAAAGCAATATATCGAAATGTAGGGCAAAGAAACAAGTTTCCATCGAACGAACAGAAATGCAAAGCACAACTTTGTAAACTAATTCACATTCGTGTTGCCTGTTCAATAATTATAACAGGAAAACTGAAAAGTGATATAACCCCAACCATAACCCTGAGCCCCCAACCCTAAATCTAACTGTAACACTAACCCCAACCCTAACCTCTAACCCTAACCCTAACCCTACCCTAACACTAACCCTTGCCCTAAACCTAACCCTAACTTGTTCCTAACAGGAAGAAGTTTCCAACGAAAGAACATAAACGCAAAGCACTGCTTTGTAAACTAAATCACATGAGTCCCACTAGCCCAATTAGGAATATAGGAAAACTGAAAAGTGATATAACGCACTGTACACGACAGGAACAAGTTTCGAATGAAAGAACAGGAAAGCAAAGCATTACTTTTAAATGGAATTACATTTGTTTCGCTCGCTCAATTAGGAATACAGGAAAAGTGAAAAGTGTTATCTCGCACTGTACGGCAAGGAAACTAGTTTCCATCGAAAGAACAGAAACGCAAATCACAAATTTGTAAACTAATTCACATACATGTCGCCTGATCAATTATTATAACAGGAAAACTGAAAAGTGATATATCACACTGTACAGCACAGGAACAAGTTTCGAATGAAAGAACAGAAAAGCAAAGCACTACATTTAAACGGAATCACATGTGTGTCACTCAGTCAATTAGGAATACAGGAATACTGAAAAGTGATATCTCACACTTTATGTCACAGAAACAAGTTTCCATCGAAAGAACAGAAACGCAAAGCACAACTTTGTAAATAAATTCACAAACGTGCCACCCATTCAATTATTATAAGAGGAAAACTGAAAAGTGATATATCGCACTGTACAGTACAGGACAAAGTATCGAGCAAAAGATCAGAAACGCAAAGCACTACTTTGTAAATTAAATCACATGTGTGTCTCTCGCTCAATTAGGAATACAGTAAAACTGAAAAGTGATATATTGCACTATACAGCACAGGAATAAGTTTCGAACACAAGAACAGACAAGCAAAGCACTACTTTTAAATGGAATCACATGTGTGTCGGTCGCTCAATTAGGAATACAGGAAAACTGGAAAGTGGTATATCGCACTGTACAACATTGGAACAAGTTTCGAACGAAAGAACAGCAAAGCAAAGCACTACTTTTAAACGGAATCACATGTGTGTCACTCGCTGAATTAGGAATACAGGAAAACTAAAAAGTGTTATTTCGCACTGTAAGGCACAGAAACAAGTTTCCATCGAAAGAACAAAAACGCAAAGCACAACTTTGTAAACTAATTCACATACGTGTCGTCCATTCAATTATTATAACAGGAAAACTGAAAAGAGATATATCACACAGTACAGCACAGAAACAGCTTTCCAACAGAAGAACAGAAACGCAAAGCACTACTTTTTAAACTAAATCACATGTGTGTCGCTCGCTCAATTAGTTATGCAAGAAAACGGAAAAGCGATATATCGAAATGTAGGGCAAAGAAACAAGTTTCCATCGAACGAACAGAAACGCAAAGCACAACTTTGTAAACTAATTCACATTCGTGTTGCCTGTTCAATTATTATAACAGGAAAACTGAAAAGTGATATAACCCCAACCATAACCCTGAGCCCCCAACCTAACCTAACCCTAACACTAACCCCAACCCTAACCCCTAACCCTAACCTAACCCTACCTAACACTAACCCTTGCCCTAAACCTAACCCTAACTTGTTCCTAACAGGAGGAAATTTCTAACGAAAGAACATAAACGTAAAGCACTGCTTTGTAAACTAAATCACATGTGTGCCACTAGCCAAATTAGGAATACAGGAAAACTGAAAAGTGATATAACGCACTGTACACCACAGGAACAAGTTTCGAATGAAAGAACAGAAAAGCAAAGCACTACTTTTAAATGGAATTACATGTGTTTCGCTCGCTCAATTAGGAATACAAGAAAACTGAAAAGTGTTATCTTGCACTGTACGGCAAGGAAACTAGTTTCCATCGAACGAACAGAAACACAAATCACAACTTTGTAAAATAATTCACATACATGTCGCCTGATCAATTATTATAACAGGAAAAGTGAAAAGTGATATAACCCTAACACTAACGCTAAACCTAACCATAACCCCCTAACCCAAACCCTAACCGTAACCCTAACCCCTAGCCCTATCCCTAACCCTACCCTCAGCCTAAACCTAACCCTAACCCTAACGCTAACTTGTTCCTAATAAGAACAAGTTTCCATCGAACGAACAGAAACGGAAAGCACAACATTATAAACTAATTCACATATCTGTTGCCCTTTCAATTATTATAACAGGAAAACTGAAAAGTGATATATCGAACTGTACAGCACAGAAACAAGTTTCCAACAGAAGAAGCGAAACTCAAATCACTACTTTGTAAACTAAATCACATGTGTGTCGCTCGCTCAATTAGGAATACAGGAAAACTGAAAAGCCATATATGCAAATGTACAGCTAAGAAACAAGTTTTCATCGAAAGAACAGAAACGCATAAAAGCACAGCTTTGTAAACAAATTCAATTAGTGTCGCCTGTTCAATTATTATAACAGGAAAACTGAAAAGTGATATTACCTAACCTAACCTAAGCCCCTAACCCTAAACCTAACCTAACCTAACCCTAACCTAACCCTAACCCTAACCCCTAACCCTAACCCTAACAGGAACAAGTTTCCAACGAAAGAACAAAAACGCAAAACACTACTTTGTAAATTAAATCACATGTGAACCACTCACTCAATTAGGAATACAGGAAAACTGAAAAGTGATATAACGCACTGTACAGCACAGGAACAAGTTTAGAAAAAAAGAAAAGAAAAGCAAAGCACTAATTTTAAAAGGAATCACATGTGTGTCACTCGCTCAATTAGGAATACAGGAAAACTGAAAAGCGATATATCGAAATGTACAGCAAAGAAAAATTTTTCATCTAAAGAACAGAAATGCAAAGCACAACTTTGTAAACTAATTCACATTTGTGTAGCCTGTTCAATTAGTATAACAGGAAACCTGAAAAGTGATATATCCCTAACCCTAACCCTAAGCTCCTGAACCTAAACCTAACACTAAACTTAACCCCTAACCCTAACACTAACCCTAACCCTAACCCTAACCTAAACCTAACCCTAACTAGTTCCTAACAGGAAAAAGTTTCTAACGAAAGAACATAAACACAAAGCACTACTTTGTAAACTAAATCACATGTGTGCCCCTCACATTTTAGGAATACAGGAAAACTGAAAAGCGATATATCGAAATGTACGGCAAAGAAACAAGTTTTCATTGAAAGAACAGAAACATAAAGCACAACTTTGTAAACTAATTCACAATCGTGTCGCCTCTTCAATTATTATAACAGGAAAATTGAAAAGTGATATAACCCTAAACCTAACCTAAGCCTAAACCTAACCCTAACCCTAACCTATCCCCTAACCCCCTAAGCCCCTAACACTAACACTAACCCTAACCATAACCCTAACCCTAACCCTACCTAACCATAACCTAACCATAACCCTAACCCTAACCATAACCCTAACCAATAACAGGAACAATTTTCCAACGAAAAGAACATAAACGCAAAGCACTACTTTGTAAAATAATTCACATGTGTGTCGCTCACTCAATTAGGAATACAGGAAAACTGAAAAGCGATATATCGAAATGTATGGCAAAGAAACAAGTTTTCATCTAAAGAAAAAAAAAGCAAAGCACAACTTTGTAAACTAATTCACATTAATGTAGCCTGTTCAATTATTATAACAGGAAAACTGAAATGTTATATATCCCTAACCCTAAACCTAAGCCACTAAACCTAACCCTAACCCTAACCCTAACCCCTAACCCTAACACTAATCCTAACCTAACCTAACATATCCTAACCCTAAACCTAACCCTAACCTAACCTAAACCTAACCTAATCCTAACTTGTTCCTAACAGGAACAACTTTCCAACTAAAGAACATAAACGCAAAGCACTACTTTTTAAATTAAATCAAATGTTTGCCACTCGCTCAATTAGGAATACAGGAAAACTGAAAAGTGATATAACGCAGTGTACACCACAGGAACAAGTTTCCATCGAAAGAACAGAAACACAAAGTACAACTTTGTAAACTAATTGACATTTCTGTCGCCTGTTCAATTATTATAACAGGAAAACTGAAAAGTGATATAACCCTAACCCTAACACTAAGCCCCTAACCCTAACCCTAACTCTATCCCTAACCCTAACCCTAACCCCTAACCGTAACCCTAACCCTCACCTTAAGTCCCTAACACTAACCCTAACCCTAACTTGTTCATAACAGGAAAAATTTTCCAACGAAAGAACATAAACGCAAAGCACTACTTTTTAAACTAAATCAAATGTATGCCACTCGCTCAATTAGGAATACAGGAAAACTGAAAAGTGATATAACGCAGTGTACACCACAGGAACAAGTTTCGAACGAAAGAACAGAAAAGCAAATCCCTACTTTGTAAACTACTTCACATGTGTGTCGCTTGCTCAATTAGGAATACAGGAAAACTGAAAAGCGATATATCGAATTGTACAGCAAACAAAAAAGTTTTCATCTAAAGAATAGAAACGCAAAGCACAACTTTGTAAACTAATTCACATTCTTGTAGCCTGTTCAGTTATTATAACAGGAAAACTGAAAAGTGATATATCCCTAACTCTAACCTAAGCACCTAAACCTAACCCTAACCCTAACCCTAACCCCTAAACCTAACACTAACCCTAATCCTAACCCTAACCTATACCTAACCCTAACCTAAACCTAACCCTAACTTGTTCCTAACAGGAAGAAGTTTCCAACGAAAGAACATAAATGCAAAGCACTACTTTGTTAACTAAATCACATGTGTGCCACTCGCTCAATTAGGAATACAGGAAAACTGAAATGTGATATATCGAACTGTACAGCACAGGAACAAGTTTCCATCGAAAGAACAGAAACGCAAAGCACAACTTTGTAAACTAATTCACATACGTGTCGCCTGTTCAATTATTATAACAGGAAAAGTGAAAAGTGATATAACCCTAACACTAACCCTAAACCTAACCATAACCCCCTAACCCGAACCCTAACCGTAACCCTAACTCCTAACCCTATCCCTAACCCTACCCTAACACTAAACCTAACCCTAACCCTAACGCTAACATGTTCCTAATAAGAACAAGTTTCCATCAAATGAACAGAAACGGAAAGCACAACTTTATAAAGTAAATCACATAGCTGTCTCCCTTTCAATTATTATAACAGGAATACTGAAAAGTGATATATTGAACTGTACAGTACAGAAACAAGTTTCCAACAGAAGAAGAGAAACTCAAATCACTACTTTGTAAACTAAATCATATGTGTGTCGCTTGCTCAATTAGGAAAACAGGAAAACTGAAAAGTGATATATCGAACTGTATGGCACAGGAATAAGTTTCCATCGAAAGAACAGAAAACGCAAAGAACAACTTTGTAAACTAATTCACGTTTTTGTCACCTGTTCAATTATTATAACAGGAAAACTGAAAAGTGATATAACCCTAACCCTAAGCCCCTAACCCTAACCCTAACTCTAAACCTAACCTAACCCTAACCCCAACCATAACCCTAACCCTAACCCTAAGCCCCTAACCCTAACACTAACCCTAACCCCTAACACTAACCGTAACCCTAACCCTACCCTAACCCTAACCCTAAACCTAACCTAATCATAACCATAAATTGTTAATAACAGGAGCAATTTTCCAACAAAAAACATAAACACAAAGCAATACATTTTAAACTAAATCACATGTGTGCCACTCACTCAATTAGGAATACAGGAAAACTGAAAAGTGATATAACCCACTGTACAGGACAGGAACAAGTTTCCATGGAAAGAACAGAAACGCAAAAGCACAACTTTGTAAACTAATTCACATACTGGAAAACTGAAAAGTGATATATCATTCAATTATTATAACAGGAAAACTGAAAAAATCACGTGATATATCGAACTGTACAGCACAGGAACAAGTTTCCATCGAAAGAAAAAAAACGCGGAATCAAAAACTTTGTGAACACAGAAAAAAGTTTCCATCGACAGAATAGCAAAGTGTTTAAACTAATTCAGATAGCCCATTCAATTATTATTAACAGGAAAACTCAAAAAAACTTTGTGATATATCACATTATACAGCACAGAAACAAGTTTCCATCAGAAGAACAGAAACACAACACACTACTTTGTAAACTAAATCACATGTGTGTTGCTAGCTCAAATAGGAATACCGGAAAACTGAAAAGCAATATATCGAAATGTATGGTAAAGAAACAAGGTTCTCCAAAGAACAGAAACGCAAAGCACAACTTTGAAAACTATTTCACATTCGTGTCGCCTGTTCAATTATTATAACAGGAAAACTGAAAAGTGATATAAGCCTAATCCTAACCCTAACACCCTAACCCTAACCCCCCTTACCCCTAACCCTAACCCTAACCCTAACCCTAACCCTAACCTAAGCCTACCCTAACCCTAAACCCTAACCCTAACCCTAACCCTAACCCTAACCTAACCCTAAATTGTTCCTAACAGGTTTTCAAGGAAAGAACATAAATGCAAAACACTACTCTGTAAAGTAAATCACATGTGTTTCACTCGCTCAATTATGAATACAGGAAAACTGAAAAGTGATATATCGCACTGTACAGCACAGAAACAAGTTTCCATCGAAAGAACAGAAAAGCAAAGCACATCTTTGTATACTAATTCACATACGTGTCGCCAGTTCAATTATTAATACAGGAAAACTGAAAAGTGATATATCGCACTGTACAGCACAGGAAGAAGTTTGAACGAAAGAACAGAAAAGCAAAGCACTACTTTTAAACGGAATCACATGTGTTTAAACTTGTTCAATTATTATAACAGGAAAACTGAAAAGTGATATATCGCACTGTAAAGCACAGGAACAAGTTCCCAAGGAAAGAATCATAAAGCAAAGCACTACTTTTAAACAGAATCACATGTGTGTCACTCGCTCAATTAGGAATACAGGAAAACTGAAATGTGATATATCGAACTTTATGGCAAAGAAACAAGTTGTCATCAAAAGAACAGAAACACAAAGCACAACTTTGTAAACTAATTCACATATGTGTCGCCTGTTTAATTAATATAACAGGAAAACTGAAAAGTGACATAACCTAACCATTACCCCTAACCCTAACCCTAACCCCTAAACCTAACCCTAACTAACCTAACCCTAACCCTACCCTAACCCTAACCCTAACCCTAAACCTACCATAACCCTAACACTAACCCTAACCCTAACTTGTTCAAGTTTCCAAGGAAAGAACATAAACGCAAAGCACTACTCTGTAAACTAAATCACATGTGTGTCATTTGCTAAATTAGAAATACAGGATAACTGAAAAGTGATGTATCCCACTGTACAGCACAGGAAAAAGTTTAGAATGAAAGAACAGAAGAACAAATCACTACATTTAAACGGAATCAGATGTGTGTCGCTCGCTCAAATAGGAAAACAGGAAAACTGAAAAGTGATATATCACACTGTACAGCACAGAAACAAGTTTCCATCGAAAGAACAGAAAAGCAAAGCACATCTTTGTATACTAACTCACATACGTGTCACCAGTTTAATTATTATCATAGGAAAACAGAAAAGTGATATATTGCAATGTACAGCACAGGAACAAGTTTCGAATGAAAGAACAGAAAAGCAAAGCACTACTTTTAAACAGAATCACATGAGTTTCGCTCGCTCAATTAGGAATACAGGAAAACTGAAAAGTGATATATCCCAGTATATGGCACAGAAACACGTTTCCATCGAAAGAACAGAAACGCAAAGCACAACTTTGTAAACTAATTCACATACGTGTCGCCCGTTCAATTTTTATAACAGGAAAACTGAAAAGTGATATAACCCTAAACCTAACCCTAACCCCCTTACCCTAACCCTAACCCTAACCCTAATCCTAATCCCTAATGCTAACCCTAACCCTAAAACTAACCCTACCGTAATGCTAACCCTAACCCTAACACTAACCTTAACCCTAACTTGTCCCTAACAGGAACAAGTTTCCAAGGAAAGAACCTAAACGCAAAGCACTACTTTGCAAACTAAATCACATGTGTGTCACTAGCTCAATTAGGACTACAGGAAAACTGACATGTGATATATCGCAGTGTACAGCACAGGAACAAGTTTTGAACCAAAGAAGAGAAAAGCTAAGCACTACTTGTAAACTAAATCACATGTGTGTCACTTGCTCAATTAGTAATACAGGAAAACTGAAAAGTGATATATCGCAGTGTAAGGCACAGAAACAAGTTTCCATCGAAAGAACAGAAACGAAAAGCACAACTTTGTAAACTAATTCACATACGTGTTGCTTGTTCAATTATTATAACAGGAAAACTGAAAAGTGATATAACCATAACCCTAACAACCTAACCCAAACTACTTTGTAAACTAAACCCTAACGCTAACCAATAACCCTAAACCTAAAAACTAAAAGTAACCCTAACCCTAACCCTAACACTCACCATAACACTAACCCTAAACCTAACCCCCTAATTCCTTACCCTAACCTAAATCCTAACCCCATAACCCTGACCCTAACGCTAAACCTAACCCTAACCCTAACCCTAACCTAACCCTAACCCTAACCCTAACCCTAACCCAACGAACCATAAACCACTAACCCTAACCCTAACCCTAACTTGTTCCAAACAGGAACAAGTTTCCAAAGAAAGAACATAAATGCAAAGCACTACTTTGTAAACTAAATCACATGTGTGTCACTGTCAATTAGGAATACAGGAAAACTGAAAAGTGATATATCAAACTGTAATGGCAAAGAAACAAGTTTTCATTGAAAGAACAGAAACAAAAGCACAACTTTGTAAATTAATTAACATACGTGTCGCCTTTTCAATTATTATAACAGGAAAACTGAAAAGTGATATAACCTTTACACTAACCCCTAACCCTAACCCTAACCCTAACCCTAACCCTAACCCTAACCCTAACTTGTTCCTAACAGGAACAAGTTTCCAAGAAAAGAACATAAACGCATAAAGCACTACTTTGTAAATTAAATCACATGTGTGTCACTTGCTAAATTAGAAATACAGGATAACTGAAAAGTGATATATCGCCTACTGTACAGCACAGGAACAAGTTTAGAATGAAAGAACAGAAGAACAAATCACTATTTTTAAATGGAATCACATGTGTGTCACTGTTAAATTAGGAATACAGGAAAATCTGAAAAGTGATATATCACAGTGTATGGCACAGAAACAAGTTTCCATGGAAAGAACAGAAACGCAAAGCACAACTTTGTAAACTAATTCACATTCGTGTTGCCTGTTCAATTATTATAACAGGAAAACTGAAAAGTGATATAACCTAACACTAACCCTAACAAGTTTCCCTAAACCCTAACCCTAACCCAAACCACTAACCCAAAAACCTAAATCCATAACTCCTAATGCTAACCCTAACCCTAAACCTGTAAACTTAACCAAACCCTAACCCTAACCGTCACCTGTTCCCTATTATAACCTAACCCTAACCCTAACCCTAACCTAACCCTAACCTAACCTAACCCTAACCTGACTTGTTTCCTAACTGGAACAAGTTTCCAACGAAAGAACATAAACGCAAAAGCACTACTTTGTAAACTAAATCACATGTGTGTTGCTCACTCAATTAGGACCAAATGAAAACTGAAAAGTTTTATCTACGACTGTATGGCACAGAAACAAGTTTCCATCGAAAGAACAGAAATGAAAAGCATAACTTTGTAAACTAATTCACATATGTGTCACCTGTTCAATTATTATAACAGGAAAACAGAAAAGTGATATATCACACTGTACAGCACAGAAACAAGTTTCCAAAAGAAGAACCAAACGCAAAATCACAACTTTGTAAACTAATTCACATATGTGCCGCCTGTTCAATTATTATAACAGGAAAACTGAAAAGTGATATAAGACTAACCCTAACCCTCATAACCTAACCCTAACCCTAACCCTAACCTTAACCCTAACCCTAATCCTAACGCTGTTCCCCAAGTTTCAAGTTTCAGAAAGACCATAAACATAAAGCACTACTTTGTAAACTAAATCACATGTGTGTCACTCGCTAAATTAGAAATACAGGAAAACTGAAAAGTGATATATCACACTGTACAGCACAGCAACAAGTTTAGAACGAAAAGAACAGAAGAACAAATCACTACTTTTAAACAGAATCACATGTGTGTTGCTCGCTCAAATAGGAATACAGGAAAACTGAAAAGTGATATATCGCACTGTAAGGCACAGAAATAAGTTTCCAAAGAAGAACAGAAATGCAAAGCACTACTTTGCAAACTAAATCACATGTGTGTCGTTCTCTCAATTAGTAATACAGGAAAACTGAAAAGTGATATATCAAACTGTATGGCAAAGAATCAATTTTTATCGAAAGAACAGAAATGCAAAGCACAACTTTGTAAACTAATTCACATACGTGTTGCTTGTTCAATTATTATAACAGGAAAACTGAAAAGTGATATAACCTAACCCTAACCCTAACCCTACCTAACCCTAACACTAACCCTAACCCTAACCTAACTCTAACCATAACCTAACCCTAACTTGTTCCTAACAGGAACAAGTTTCCAGAAAAGACCATAAACACAAAGGACTACTTTGTAAACTAAATCACATGTGTGTCACTTGCTAAATTAGAAATGCAGGATAACTGAAAAGTGATGTATCCCACTGTACAGCACAGGAACAAGTTTAGAATGAAAGAACAGGAGAACAAATCACTACTTTTTTTTTTATTCATCAGTTACATTTTATTAACTCTGTATCCCAGCCGTGTCCCGATCCCTCATTCCCTCGCAGTCCCTCTGTCCCTCCCTCATCTCCACTGTGCCCCTTTCCAAGTCCACTGATAGGGGGGACCTCCTCCCCATTCATCTGATCCTATTTTATCAGGTATCTTCAGGACTGGCTGCAAAGCCCTCCTCTGTGGCCTAACAGGACTTCTCCTCCCTTCGGGGGTGGGGAGACCAAAGAGCCAGTCATTGGGTTCCTGATAGAAATAGTCCTTGTTCCCCTCACTTTGGGAAACCAATTGGTTACTGAGCTACCACAGGCTACATCTGAGCGGAGGTTCTAGGTTATATCCATACATGGTCCTTGGTTGAATGTCAGTCTCAGAAAAGACCCTGTGCCCAGATATATTTGGTCCTTGTGGAGCTCCTATTGTTTCCCCATCAGACTAACTCCCCTTCTTTCTTATGATTCCCTGTATTCTGCCAAAGGTTTGGTCATGAGTCTTTGCTTTGAAAACACTGCTAGTTAGAGTCTTTCAGATGTGCTCTATAGACTCCTGTCATACATTCAATGCACATCCCATCTGTCTTTCTAAACGAGGATTGATCATCTTACCCCATGTCCGCTCAATTGATTATCTTTTTTAGGTGTATAGATTTCATTATGTTTATCATATCTTATAGGTCTATATAAGTGAGTATATCCCATGTTTGTCTTTTTCCTTTTGGGATATTTCACTCAGAATGATCTTTTCTAGATCCCACCATTTGCCTGCAAATTTCATGATTTCCTCCTTTTTTGATTGCTGAGTAGTATTCCATTGTATAAAAATACCACAATTTCTGTACCCATTCCACCGTTGATGGACATCTGGGTTGTTTCCAGGTTCTGGCTATTACAAATAGAGCTGCTATAAACATGGTTGAGCAAGTGTCCTTTTTGTGTACTTGAACAAACTTTGGGTATATACCTAGCAGTGGTATAGCTGGGTCTGGAGGAAGCACTATTCCTATTTGTCTTAGAAAGCGCCAGATAGTTTTCCAGAGTGGTTGTACCAGTTTACATTCCCACCAGCAGTGGAGGAGGGTTCCCCTTTCTCCACAACCTCTCCAGCATGTGTTAGCGCTTGAGTTTTTCATCTTGGCCATTTTGATGGGTGTAAGGTGATATCTCAGGGTCGTTTTGATTTGCATTTCCCTGATGACTAATGAGGATGAGCATTTCTTTAAGTGTTTTTCTGCCATTCGATATTCCTCTGTCGAGAATTCTCTGTTTAGCTCTGTTCCCCATTTTTTAATTGGATTACTTGGATTGCTGCTTTTCAGCTTCTTTAGTTCTTTGTATATACTGGATATTAGTCCTCTGTCAGATAAAGGATTAGTGAAGATTCTTTCCCAATCTGTAGGCAGTCGTTTTTTTTGATGACGGTATCCTTTGCTTTACAGAAACTTTTCAGTTCCATGAGGTCCCATTTATTGATTGTTGCTCTTAGAGCCTGTGCTGTTGGTGTTCTGTTCAGGAAGTTGTCTCCTGTGCCAATGAGTTCTAGGCTGTTACCCACCTTTTTTCAATTGATTTAGGGTATCTGGTTTTATGTTGAGGTCCTTGATCCACTTTGACTTTAGTTTTGTGCAGGGTGATAAATATGGATCTATTTTCATTTTTCTGCATGTAGACATCCAGTTGGTCCAGCACCATTTGTTGAAGATGCTGTCTTTTTCCATTGAATGGATTTGGCTTCTTTGTCAAATATCGAGTATTCATAGGTGTGTGGATCTATTTCTGGGTCTTCTATGCGGTTCCATTGATCCTCCTTTCTGTTTCTATGCCAATACCATGCAGTTTTTATTACTGTTGCCCTGTAGTACAGCTTGAGATCTGGAATGGAGATACCTCCAGATGATCTGTTGTTGTACAGGATCGTTTTGGAGATTCTGGGTTTTTGTTTCTCCATATGAAGCTGAGAATCTTTTTTTTTGAGGTCTGTAAAGAATTGAGTTGGTATTTTGATGGGAATTGCATTGAATCTATAGATTGCTTTTGGCAGTATGGCCATTTTCACAATGTTAATCCTACCAATCCATGAGCACTGGAGATCTTTCCATCTTCTGATATCTTCTTCGATTTCTTTCTTCAGAGACTTGAAGTTTTTCTCAAACAGGTCTTTCACTTGCTTGGTTAGAGTCACACCAAGGTACTTTATGTTATTAGTGGCTATTGTGAAGGGTGTTGTTTCCCTAATTTCTTTCTCAGCCTTTTTGTCTTTGGTATATAGGAGGGCTTCTGATTTTTTGAGTTGATTTTGTATCCTGCCACTTTGCTGAAGGTGTTTATCAGCTGAAGGAGTTCTCTGGTTGAATTCTTGGGGTCGCTCATGTATACTATCATATCATCTGCAAATAGTGACACTTTGACCTCTTCCTTTCCGATTTGTATCCCCTTGATCTCCTTTAGTTGTCTTATTGCTCTGGCTAGGACTTCAAGTACTATGTTGAAGAGATATGGGGACAATGGACAGCCTTGTCTTGTCCCTGATTTCAGTGGGATTGATTTAAGTTTCTCTCCATTGAGTTTGATGTTAGCTATAGGCTTGCTATATATTGCCGTTACTATGTTTAGGTATGTGCCTTGTATCCCTGATCTCTCCAAGACTTTAAACATGAATGGGTGTTGGACTTTGTCAAATGCTTTTTCGGCATCTAAGGAGATGATCATGTGGTTTTTCTCCTTCAGTTTGTTTAGGTAGTGGATTACATTGATGGATTTCCGTATGTTGAACCACCCTTGCATGCCTGGGATGAAGCCTACTTGGTCATGGTGGATGATATCTTTGATATGTTCTTGGATTCGGTTTGCAAGTATTTTATTGAGTATTTTTTAAGTCAATGTTCATAAGAGAGATAGGCCTGAAGTTCTCTTTTTTTTGTTGGGTCTTTGTGTGGTTTAGGTATTAAGGTGACTGTGGCTTCATAGAATGAGTTTGGTAGTGCTCCTTCTGTTTCTATTTTGTGGAATAGCTTGAGGAGAATTGGAGTTAGCACTTCTTTGAAGGTCTTGTAGAATTCTGGGCTGAAGCCATCTGGTCCGGGGCTTTTTTTGGAGGGGAGACTGTTAATGACTGCTTTGATTTCCTTGGGAGATATAGGGCTATTCAGTCTTTCTACCTGATCTTGACTTAGTTTTGGTAGATGGAATCTTTCAAGAAAATTATCCATTTCATTTAGATTCTCAAATTTTGTGGCATATAGGCTTTTGTAGTATGACCTAATAATTGTTTGGATTTCCTCAATGTCTGTGGTTATGTCCCCATTTTCATTTCTGATTTTGCTGATCTGGATAGTTTCCCTCTGCTTTTTAGTTAGTTTGGCTAAGGGTTTGTCTATTTTGTTGATTTTCTCAAAGAACCAGCTTTTTGTCTCATTGATTCTTTGGATAGTTTTATTTGTTTCTACTTGATTGATTTCAGCCCTTAGTTTGATTATTTCCAGCCGTCTGCTCCTCTTGGGTGTATCTGCTTCTTTTTTTTTTTAGGGTTTTCAGTTGGGCCTTCTCCCTTTCTCTCTGTTTCACTTACAGCTATATACATACTCACATCCTGACACTGTTCCACATATTTACACAAGCACTTCTCTCTACTGTGTTCACTATAATAGAGAGAACTGAGAATCAGTTCAATGAAACATCATCAACCATTTGCCTTTCCAGATCACATTTGTGGCTTCTACCCAGGACACATGAGAAAGAAAAACCAGTAGAAATGGTCTCCCAGACTATATCAAGGAAACCTGCAGAATAAAGAAATCTTACAGCCCAGACTCCTTCATTTTTGTGCTCCCTACTGACTCACTTGTTCACTTTGATTATATCTTCCTCAACAAGAATACAATTTTCTGCCAGTTTTCTTTTCAATATTCCATCTGAGTTGTTTGTATGTGATGTTACGAATTTCTTCTTGCAGGCACTTAGTGCTATAAATTTTCTTCTGAGCACTGCTTTCAATGTGTCCCATAAATTTGGGTATGTTGTGCCTTCCTTTTCATTGAATTCTAGGAAGTCTTTAATTTCTTTCTTTATTTCTTCCTTAACCCAGCTGTCATTGAGTAGTAAGTTGTTCAGTTTCCATGTGCATGTCGGCTTTTTGTTGTTTCTGTTGTTGTTGATGTCTAGCTTTAGTCCATGGTGGTCAGATAGTATACAAGGGATTATTTCAATCCTTTTGTATCTGTTGAGGCTTGCTTTGTGATCCACTATATGGTCTATCTTTCCATGCGGTGCTGAAAAGAAGGTGTACTCTTTTGAGTTTGGGTGAAACGATCTGTAGACGTCTATTAGGTCCATTTGATTTAGGAATTCTGTGAGTGCTTTTATTTCCCTATTTGGTGTCTGTCTAGTTGATCTGTCCCTTGGTGAGAGTGGAGTGTTGAAGTCTCCCACTATTAAGGTATTAGGATCAATGTATGATTTAAGCTTTAATAATGTTTCATTTACGAATGTCGGTGCTCTTGTATTTGGGGCATAGATATTCAAGATTGTGATGTCCTCTTGGAGGATTTTTCCTTTGATGAGAATATAGTGGCCCTCCTTATCTTTTTTTTTTTAACTTGGGTTGAAAGTCTATTTTATTAGATATTAGGATGGCTACTCCAGCTTGTTTTCTGGAACCATTTGCTTGAAAAACAGTTTTTCAGCCCTTTACTCTGAGGTAATGTTTGTCTTTGTTGCATAGGTGTGTTTCTTGGATGCAACAGAATGTTGGATCCTGTTTCCTTAACCATTCTGTTAGCCTGTGTCTTTTTATTGGTGAGTTGAGTCCATTGATATTGATAGATAATAGTGACCAATGCATGTTAGTTCCTTTTGTAATGGAGTCGATGATCTAACCCTGTTTCATTGCTTGTTTTCTTTTCATTTTTGTTGGGACATTATCTGTATGCCCTGTTTTCTTGGGTGAGTTTGTTTTCATTGGATTGGAGTTTTCCTTCTAGTATCTTCTGTAGGGATGGTTTGCTGTGTAGATATTGTGTAAACTTAGTTTTGTCATGGAATATTTTGTTTTCTCCATCTATGTTGATTGAAAGCTTTGCAGGGTATAGTAGTCTGGGTTGACACTTGTGATCTCTTAGAGTCTCCATGATACTTGCCCAGGCCCTTCTGGCTTTCATAGTTTCTGATGAGAAGTCTGGTGTGATTCTGATAGCTCTAACTTCATATGTTACTTGGCCTTTTTCCTTGCTGCTTTTAATATCTTTTCTTTGTTCTGTAGATTTAGTGTTTTGACTATGATGTGACGTGATGTGTTTCTTTTCTGGTCTAGACTATTTGGAGTTCTGTAGGCCTCCTGTATATTTATGGACATCTCTTTCTTTAAGTTGGGAAAATTTTCTTGTATGATTTTCTTGAAAATATTTTTTGGACCTTGGAGTCTGGAGTCTTCTTTTTCATGAATTCCTATTATTCTTAGATTTTGTCTTTTCATAGCATCCTTGATTTCTTGGATATTTTGTGATTGGAACTTTTCTCATTTTACTTTTTCTTTGAGAGAAGTATCCATTTCTGCAAGTGTGTCTTCAGCTCCAGAGATTCTCTCTTCCATCTCTTGTATTCTGTTGGTGATGCTTACTTTTGTGGTTCCTGATCTTTTCTCCAAGTTCTCCAGCTCAAGAGTTTTCTCATTTTGTGTTTTCTTTATTGATTCTAATTCTGTTTTTATGCCTTGCACCATTTCTTTCATGTGTTTGAATTTGGATTCCTGACTTTCTACGATGGCCTCTATTTCTTTTTTCATTTCCTTCTTATATGCCACTAATTTTTCCTCTACTTGTGTATCTATTTGTTTGGCTATGTTTGCCTGTGTTTCTTTAAGGATATTGTCTATTTCTTCTTTCTTTGCCTCCAATTGACTGGCCATTTCTTTGAAAGACTTGTTCATTTCCTCCATATGAGCCTCAAATAATTGGGCAAGCATGGCTTTAAAATCATTTTCCTGTGCTTCTGCTGAATTGGAGTATCCATCAATTTTGGGGTTTGCTGGTGAAGTCATGATGTCCTGATTTATGTTGGAAGTGTTCTTTCACCTACCCCTGGCCATTGGCTTATCTGAAACCTTCCCTGTTTGTTTTGGATTCTGCAGATCAGACTGGTGCTGTCTCTCTCTGGTATCTGGAGAGTTCTTCAGGAAGCTGAGCACTCTCAGCGTGTGCTGAGGACTAGCTGTACCTGTGGGAGGAAAATACGCAGGCGCAAACGGGCAAATGCAAGCGTGTGTCTTGGCGCACGTGTGTGTGTGTCTGTGTGTGTAAGTGTGCGTGGATGAGTTTCTCGAGGGACAGAGTGATGGCTAATGTTGAACCCTTGAGTGTGTGGGAGGGGCTCTGCACTGTATATGTCACAGGCGCTAATGATGATCGCAGCGCAATTTCTGGCATTAACTATCTTAACTCCTCAATCAGGCCCACAGGGCAGGAACTTCAATGTCCCTAGTGCCCCTCTGTCTCCCAAAGTGGGTATGTGGGTGGGAGGGGGGTTCGATGCCTGGCTTCTGATTTAGAAGGACCCAGGATCTGGGGAACTGCAGATTCTCAAGGGTACACTCACTTACAGGCAGGTTTCCTGGCAGAGATCGTGGTATCCCGGTCTCTCTGCTCTCTGGTTTGGCCCTGCTCCTTTGATGTGTTCCGCCAGTTCTGTGCTGCTGTCACTGCCAGGTTCTGAGGTCTTGCTGCAGCTGGAGATTTCAGGGTGGTCACTACAGCAGGGATGGTGTAATTCGCTCAATTAGGAATACAGGAAAACTGAAACGTGATATATCGAACTGTACAGCACAGGAACAAGTTTAGATCTAAAGAACAGAAAAAACAAATCACTACTTTTAAACTGAATCACATGTGTGTCGCTCGCTCAATTATTAATACAGGAAAACTGAAAAGTGATATAAGCCTAACCCTAACCCTAACCCTAACACCCTAACCCTAACCCTAACCCGAACGCCTAACCCTAACCCTAACCCTAACCCTAACCCTAACCTAATCCTAACCCTAACTTGTTTCTAACAGGAACAAGTTTCCAAGGAATGAACACAAAAGAAAAGCACTACTTTTAAACGGAATAACATTTGTGTCGCTCGCTCAACTAGGAATACAGGAAAACTGAAAAGTGTTATCTAACACTGTACGGCACAGAAACAAGTTTCCATCGAAAGAACAGAAACGCAAAGCAGAACTTTGTAAACTAATTCACATACGTGTCGCCCTTTCAATTATTATAACAGGAAAACTGAAAAGTGATATATCGAACTGTACAACACAGGAACCTGCTTCCATGGAAAGAACAGAAACGAAAAGCACAAATTTGTAAACTAATTCACATACGTGTCGCCCGTTTAATTATTATAACAGGAAAACTGAAAAGTGATATATCACACTGTACAGCACAGAAACAAGTTTCCAACAGAAGGACAGAGTCGCAAAGCACTATTTTGTAAACTAAATCACATGTGTGTCGCTCACTCAATTAGGAATACAGGGAAACTGAAAAGCGATAAATCAAAATGTACAGCAAAGAAACAAGTTTTCATCGAAAGAAACAGAAACGCAAAAGCACTACTTGTAAACTAATTCACATTCGTGTCGCCTGTTCAATTATTATAACAGGAAAACTGAAAAGTGATATAACCCTAACCCTAACGCTAAGCCCCTAACCCTAACCCTAATCGTAACCCTAACCCTAATCCTAACCCTAAGCGCGTAACCCTAACCTTAACCTAAACCCTAACCCTAACCCTAACTTGTGGAACAAATTTCCAACGAAAGAACAGAAACGCAAAGCACTACTTTGTAAACTAAATCACATATGTGCCATTCGCTCAATTAGGAATACAGGAAAACTGAAAAGTGATATAACGCACTGTACAGCACAGGAACAAGTTTCGACGAAAGAACAGAAAAGCAAAGCACTACTTTTAAATGGAATCACATGTTTGTCGCTCGCGCAATGAGGAATACAGGAAACTGAAAAGTGTTATCTCGCACTGTATCGCAGAGAAACAAGTTTCCATCGAAATTAGAGAAACGCAAAGTAAAACTTTGTAAACTAATTCACATATATGTCGCCAGTTCAATTATTATAACAGGAAAACTGAAAAGTGATATATCGTACTGTACAGCACAGAAACTAGTTTCCAAAAGAAGAACAGAAACGCAAAGCACTACTTTGTAAACTAAATCACATGTGTGTCCCTCACTCAATTAGGAATACAGGGAAAATGAAAAGCGAGAAATCGAAATGTACCGCAAAGAAACAAGTTTTCATCGAAAGAACGGAAACGAACAGCACAAATTTGTAAACTAATTCACATTCGTGTCGCCCGTTCAATTATTATAACAGGAAAACTGAAAAGTGATATAACCTTAACCCTAACCCTAAGCCCCTAACACTAACCCTAACCCTAATCCTAACCCTAACACTAACCCTAACACTAACTTGTTCCTAACAGGAACAAGTTTCCAATGAAAGAACATAAACGTAAAGCACTACTTTGTAAACTAAATCCCATGTGTGCCATTCTCTCAATTAGTAATACAGGAAAACTGAAAAGAGGTATAACGCACTGTACAGCACAGGAATAATTTTCGAAGGAAAGAACAGAAAAGCAAAGCACTACATTTAAACCGAATCACATTTGTGCAATCTCGCTCAATTAGGAATACAGGAAAACGGAAAAGTGATATAACGCACTGTACAGTACAGGAACAAGTTTCAAACAAAAGAAGAGAAAAGCAAAGCACTACTTTTTAATGAAAACACGGGTGTGTCGCTCGTACAATTAGGAATACAGGAAAACTGAAAAGTGTTATCTCGAACTTTATGGCACAGAAACAAGTTTCCATCGAAAGAAGAGAAACGCAATGCACAACTTTGTAAACTAATTCACATATGTGTCGCCCATTCAATTATTATAACAGGAAAACTGAAAAGTGATATATTGAACAGTACAGCACAGGTACAGGTTTCCATCGAAAGAAGAGAAACGCAAAGCAAAACTTTGTAAACTAATTCACATACATGTCGCCCTTTCAATTATTATAACAGGAAAACTGAAAACTGATAGATTGCACTGTACAGCACAGAAACTAGTTTCCAAAAGAAGAAGAGAAACATAAAGCACTACTTTGTAAACTAAATCACATGTGTGTCGCTCACTCAATTAGGAATACAGGAAACTGAAAAGTGTTATCTCAAGACTGTATGGCACAGAAACAAGTTTCCATCGAAAGAAGAGAAACGCAATGCACAACTTTGTAAACTAATTCACATATGTGTCGCCCATTCAATTATTATAACAGGAAAACTGAAAAGTGATATATTGAACAGTACAGCACAGGTACAGGTTTCCATCGAAAGAAGAGAAACGCATAAAGCAAAAACTTTGTAAACTAATTCACTTACATGTCGCCCTTTCAATTATTATAACAGGAAAACTGAAAAGTGATAGATTGCACTGTACAGCACAGAAACTAGTTTCCAAAAGAAGAACAGAAACACAAAGCACTACTTTGTAAACTAAATCACATGTGTGTCGCTCACTCAATTAGGAATACAGGGAAACTGAAAAGTGTTATCTCTTTTTTGTACGGCACAGAAACAAGTTTTCATGGAAAGAACAGAAACACAAAGCACAACTTTGTAAACTAATTCACATTCGTGTTGCCTGTTCAATTATTATAACAGGAAAACTGAAGAGTGATATAACCCTAATCCTAACCCTAAGCCCCTAACCCTAACCCTAACCCTAACCCTAATCCTAACCCTAACCCTAACTTGTTCCTAAAAGGAACAAGTTTCCAACGAAAGAACATAAATAAAAAGCACTACTTTGTAAACTATATCACATGTGTGCCACTCTCTCAATTAGGAATACAGGAAAACTGAAAAGAGATATAACACACTGTATAGCACAGGATCAAGTTTCAAACGAAAGAACAGAAAAGCAAAGCACTACTTTGAAACGGAATCACATGTGTGTCGCTCGCTCAATTAGGAATACAGGAAAACTGAAAAGTGTTATCTCCTACTGTACGGTACAGAAACAATTTTCCATCGAAAGAACAGAAACCAAAGCACAACTTTGTAAACTAATTCACATATGTGTCGCCCGTTCAATTATTATAACAGGAAAACAGAAAAGTGATATATCAAACTGTACATCACAGGAACCTGCTTCCATCGAAAGAACAGAAAGGCAAAGCACAACTTTGTAAACTAATTCACATATGTGTCGCCCGTTCAATTATTATAACAGGAAAAATGAAAAGTGATATATCACAGTGTACAGCACAGAAACAAGTTTCCAACAGAAAAACAGAAACACAAGGCACTACTTTGTAAACTAAATCACATGTATGTCTCTCACTCAATTAAGAATACAGGGAAACAGAAAAGTGATAAATCAAAATGTACGGCAAAAGAACAAGTTTTCATCGAAAGAACAGAAACACAAAGCACAATTTGGAAACTAATTCACATTCGTGTCGCCTGTTCAATTATTATAACAGGAAAACTGAAAAGTGATATATCCCTCACGCTAGCCCTAAGCCCCTAACCCTAACCCTAACCCTAACCCTACACTAACCCTAAGCCTCACCCTAACCCTTACCCTAACCCTAACCCTAACCCTAATCCTAACCCTAACTTTTTCCTAACAGGAACAATTTTCCAATGAAAGAACATAAATACAAAGCACTACTTTGTAAACTAAATCACATGTGTGCCACTCTATCAATTAGGAATATAGGAAAACTGAAAAGAGATATAAGGCACCGTACAGCACAGGAAAAAGTTTGAACGAAAGAACAGAAAAGCAAAGCACTACTTTTAAACGGATTCACATGTGTGTCACTCGCTCAATTAGGAATACAGGAAAACTGAAAAGTGTTATCTCGCACTGTATGGCACAGAAACAAGTTTCCATCTATAGAACAGAAACGCAAAGCCCAACTTTTTTAACTAATTCACATATGTGTCGCCCGTTCAATTATTATAACAGGAAAACTGAAAAGTGATATATCGAACAGTACAGCACAGGAACCTACTTCCATTGAAAGAACAGAAATGAAAAGCACAACTTTGTAAACTAATTCACATACCTGTCGCCCGTTCAATTACTATAACAGGAAAACTGAAAAGTGATATATCACACTATACAGCACAGAAACAAGTTTCCAACAGAAGAACAGAAACGCAAAGCACTAATTTGTCAACTAAATCACATGTGTGTCCCTCACTCAATTAGGAATACAGGGAAACTGAAAAGCGATGAATCAAATGTACCGCAAAGAAACAAGTATTCATCGAAAAGAACAGAAACGCACAGCACAACCTCAGTAAACTAATTCACATTAGTGTCGCCTGTTCAATTATTATAACAGGAAAACTGATAAGTGATATAACCCTAACCCTAACCCTAAGGCCCCTAACCTAACCCTAACCTAACCCTAACCCTAACCCAACCCTAAACCCCCTAACCCTAACCCTAACCCTAACCCTAACACTAACTTGTTCCTAACAGGAACAAGTTTCCAATGAAAGAACATAAACGTAAAGCACTACTTTGTAAACTAAATCCCATGTGTGCCATTCTCTCAATTAGTAATACAGGAAAACTGAAAAGAGGTATAACGACTGTACAGCACAGGAATAATTTTGAAGGAAAGAACAGAAAAGCAAAGCACTACATTTAAACCGAATCACATGTGTGCAATCTCGCTCAATTAGGAATACAGGAAAACTGAAAAGTGATATAACGCACTGTACAGTACAGGAACAAGTTTCAAACAAAAGAAGAGAAAAGCAAAGCACTACTTTTTAACGAAAACACGGGTGTGTCGCTCGTTCAATTAGGAATACAGGAAAACTGAAAAGTGATATATTGAACAGTACAGCACAGGTACAGGTTTCCATCGAAAGAAGAGAAACACAAAGCAAAACTTTGTAAACTAATTCACATACATGTCGCCCTTTCAATTATTATAACAGGAAAACTGAAAACTGATAGATTGCACTGTACAGCACAGAAACTAGTT
>JAEOAE010003295.1:0-12774 GCA_036365155.1 Meriones psammophilus | reverse complement strand
TAAAAGTATGTCTCCAGTCAAAACATCAACAATACATGACCAATAAATCCTTGGCTATAATATCTTCAAAAATTCATTATGCCATTATTTTATTTGGCATAGTTAAAATTGGCTTACAGTTTAGTTTCATCCTGCACATCTCATACATTTATAATTTTAGAACTGTATGATACTTGTGAGAAATTATATGTATGCAGAACAAAAGGACTGGACACTGGAGATGCTGGATCAAACCTGACAGAATCCTCCTTCCAGCATGCTGAGACTTTAACATATCTAGTCTCTCGCATGTTCCAGCATTCTGCTTGTTCCTGCCTCAACTGCTTCAATATTTCAATATTATTTGGTGATATTTGACACCAAAAAAAATAGGGCTTCTTCTTCAGACTATGTTATCTAAACTGAAATTTCTAGGCTAAATGTATGAGGGAAATACAGGGTAAAGGGTAATGTAAGCAGTCAGGAGGCAGTGTTAGGAGGATCACATTTCCAGAAACATTTTTAAGAAGGAATTTATGGTATTAATTTGTTAGTCCATCATTCTTTCACTCTTATTTTCTTTCTTTATTTCTTCCAATCTATCTATCTATCTATCTATCTATCTATCTATCTATCTATCTATTATGCAGTTTTCGCCTGCATGTACACCTGCACTCCATAAGGGGCACCAGATCTCACTATAGATGGTTGTGAGCCACCATGTGTTGCACAGAATTGAACTCAGGACCTTTGGAAGAACAACCAATGTTCTTGTCATCTGAGCCCAACCCTGGTCCCACTTTGTTTTAGCTCATGTTCCATAAATTTTCTAAAACATAATGAATGTGTAAGACATTAAGAAATGTCTTAATGATTCTTTACTATGGTCACACATAAGTTTGAACAAATACTGCTGAGTTCATCTCAAGAGCTCACGTCACCATGTGGTGAATTAAATTTATCATTGTGTTTTCAGGATGATAACTATTTCTTACCTATGACCACTAGGAAGCTGTATGCTGCCTTAGCTGATCAAAAACTGGATGGATGAGTAAACAGCAGCTTTTAAGCCAGCCTTGAACTTGTGATCCTCCTGTCTCAGCCTTCTGAATGCTGGGGTTCCAGGCTTGGGCTGCTAAAGTGAGAACAATGAAGCAGATGGTACATTTATCTGTTTGCGTGTGGGGGGGAATTATCACATTTTTACATTTCCAAACTTTATATGTATAACATATCTCCCACATTTAATAAAATATTAAAATGTGTCACTCTGCCATGTAGCCTTGACAACCCCTAAATATGCCCTTGAACTTTTCTGTTGCCATCTGTTGCTGCTCAGGGCTAACTGGTTAGTCTGGTTTTGGCCCCTAGAGAAAACTAATTTTAAAATTTATTATTAGTATAATTTAAAGAGGTAGTTAGTGTTCTTTTTGGAGGGAGGGGAACTTTATTGATGATCCATGGTGTATTATTTTTTTTCTTTAAAAATTTATTATTTGTAGAGTATTCTGCCTGCATACCAGAAATGGGCGCCAGATCTCACTATAGATGTTTGTGAGCCACCGCATGGGTGCTGGAAATCAAACTCAGGACCTTTGTAAGAGAAGCCTGCACTCTTAAGCTATGTGATGTCTCTCCAGCACCATCATTTATTATTATTATTTTTTTAATTTTTACTGATTCATTGTACATCCCTGTCATAGACCCTTCCCTCTTCTCCTCCTGGTTCTACACTCCCTGTTTTCCCTATCACCCCTCACTTGGCTCCTCAGAGAAAGGATCACCCTCCTGTGTCCACCACCCACGCCACCATATCAAGTCACATCAGGACTCAGTGCATCCTCTTCCCCTGTGGCATGGCAAGGTAGCCACCAACAGGAATGTGATAGAAAAGCTAGCTTGTGGGTCAGGGTGCATTCATATGTGTGTTGGTCCTGCTGTGTTTAAAAGACCTTGTTACCCTCATGCCCTTCATCCCCTCTGGTGCTTACACTCTGCACAGAGTTCCTGAGCCCTTAGGGAGGGAATTGCTGGAGACATCTCATTTAGGATGGAAATGGTCTAAGGCCTCTCACTGTCTGCAAATCAACTGGATGTGGGTCTCTGTATTTGTTCCCGTCTGCTGCAGGAAGAAGTTTTCTATGATGGCTGAGCAAGGCATCCATCTGTGATTATGGCTGTGCTCCTTTGGCAAAACTATAGCATTTACATTTCTCTCCCTGGCCTGTCCCTCAGGCCTGTAGATGTTGGATCAAGGTTCTCAACCTCCTGAAATATTAGATTTAATTGGTCACTTCCATGAAATTTGTGCCACAAGCACACCAGCAAATCTTGTAGGCAGGTTACCATTGGAGACTGAAAGGTGTATGGCTGGATTGGTGTGTACATTCCTCTTTGGTGGCCTGTGGTGAATGTTAAGGGGAACACAAGCACCCGCGAGCATGCATGCCATGTCTTCAATGTCTTATGTATTGTTGAAAATGCAGGCACTTGAGAATAACTATAAAGTTATGCTCCAAGAATCTGACACTTGGTGGAAATTAAACTTTTAGGAGTTAGCATGGCTCCTCTTCATTTTCTTAGTTCCTCCTGTATCATATTATTTTTTTTTTTTTATTTGAGACCAGAACAAAAACATCTTTTCAGGCTGGAAATGGACTGTAGTTTTCAGGTTAGATAGCAGTCAGTGCTATCTAAAATTTGGTCAGTGGTGAACTATACTTATCTGTGTGCATTATTGAAAATATCTAGATTGCAACATGTTTATATTCATGAATGGACTTACATGTATTATAGGGATTTTATGTAGATAATTCACAGTATGATTGCTTAAAACTCTTTCAAAAATTTACTATTATTTCACCCACTTCCTTCTTTTATATTTATCCTCCTTCATAATTAGAGTACCTCCCCTGGTTTATCCCAATCAGATCAATTGTATCTGCCATTGTGTTGCTTACCCACCATGGCTTCTTGTTTCTATAGTTATTCCATGATGAATACTCACAAATCAACATTTGGAGCTAGATGCCCCAGAGTAGAGAATGAAATATATTTGTCTTCTGGATATGGGTTACCTAAATTATTTTTTTTACTTACATCTATTTATATGTATGATATTTATCATGTTAAACATATTTATGAGTTTCCATTTCCTACCTATTGTGAACAGAATAGCAACGAAGGTGACTGAGCAAGTATTTATAGAGAAAGATGTCGAGTCATTTTTATGTATGTCAAGGAAAAGAGAGCAGAGTCAGGCAGCAGATTTATAATTTCTGTTTAGAAAATTCTCTACTCTGATTTCTGGAATGGCTCAACTGTTTAAAAGACACACCACCAACCCTTTCCAGAAATTTTCATGCTTGGTCTATAGAAGAATCTCAGATATCACCCAAAGCCCTGTATACTCCCTAAAATAACAAAGATAACAAGTATTTGTTCATGTACTGTTTATCTCAATTAATTTCATGTAACTACATTTTGAATATGTATGTTTTCCAAAAATTGATAAATAACATGCATAACTTACTAAAATGTGTTTTCAGCAGCAGCTTTTATTCTAAAATAGAATGTTAAACTGTGAGGGGCTCTTATGTTTGTTTAAATATACATTTAAGAAAAAGGCTTAAAAAATTAAATTACATTATGTTAAATTTAAATAAAAAAACATAATAGCCAGAAAAAAAGAAAAAGTTACTTAAAAGTGAGTAAATAATTTAATTTTAGTATACTAATGGGTTTTATTAGAAAAAAGAAAACTAATACATCAAAATGATCATTTTTTATTTGCTTTTTTTTGTTTTTAATAAATCTCAAAGAGTTTTTATCGGGTCTTAAGAGAATAATGTAGCACTTAGGGAAGAAGATGCACCCCAGTAGCCCTGCACTAGAGGCCAATATGGAGAAGACCTCCACAGCCACGATGGCTTTGCCCTTGGTTCTCTGGTAGACAGGAATGAAGATGACCCAGACACTGAGGAAGACCAGCATGCTGAATGTCAGGAACTTGGCCTCATTGAATGTGTCAGGCAGGTTCCTTACCAGGAAAGCCACAGTGAAGCTGCCTAAAGCCAGGGTCCCTAAGTAAGCCAGCACACAGTAGAAAGCAGTAACTGAGCCCTTGTTGCATAAAATGATGACATGAGCATGTTCAGAGTGTTCATCTGAGTCAATGTAGGGAGGCGAGACTCCCAGCCAGACTCCAGAAAGAATAAGTTGGATCAGGACACAGATGGGAATGACAGTATTATAGACGCCTGAGACAAACAACCTTCTCATTGTTCTTCCTGGCTTCATGACTCTAAAAGCCATAATTACAGTTATAGTTTTTGCCAAAACAGTGGAAAGAGCCAAGGTGAACACAAGTGCAAATGTTATTTGTTGCAGTATGCAGGAGACTGTGTTTGGGTGTCCAATGAAGAAAAAGGAGCAGAAGAAGCAGAGGAGGATGGAGGTGAGCAGGATGTAGCTGAGAGTCCGGTTATTGGCCTTAACAATGGCTGATTCTTGGTGTTTGAGAAAGATCCCAAGAACTGCAATTGTGCTGATAGAGAAGCACAGAGCTGTGCAGGCCAGAGCAATGCCCAGAGGATCCTCAAAGGAAAGGAAGGTCACTGCCTTGGGCAGGCAGTGGTTTCTCTCAGGGTTTGGGTACTCTTGACTTGGGCAAGGGATGCACTCCTGCTGATCTGTGTGGAGAAATTGGATCAACATTTCACCTTATATAAGTATCTATTCATTGCACATTTAATTCATTAAAGTGCTTTCCAATGATGTGTGTACCCTGGTATATTCTGCATCCTGTTTACTGCCAAGGACATGAACTCTTTATAATTCAATTTCTATTGTTTATCTTGTTTAATTAACAATAATATTTCTGCTCAACAGCTTATCACTGTTTCTTTGGGGCAATGAAAACTATTTTATTTATATTCAGATAAAGTAATACTGTTAAGTATGCCTTCAAATGTTTTTTTACACTTTGAGTTTCTAAATACGTGTACTTTGTGTTTTGATGACATCAATGTATAAAAATGCACTTCCTTGTTTCCATCATCATGGGTTCTTCTCATTTTTCTTGTTATTCACTGTTTTGGTGGATATTTGTTATCCCACTCCTATAATTTTTCTAAGGTAACATGGGAATAATTTAGGTCCCACCTCCATGACCTATGGAACAGTTTCTGATTTGGCAATAAATATACAACACTTGCATCAACAAACTCCCGCTATAATCTCAGACCAATCTTTACCTATCTCAGCTGTGGAAGTTGCAAATAAATTTCTATAGTCTTTGATATCCTTTGATTCAGGAGAGGACTCTTTGATTTTCATTATTAATTCCAGAACAATCCTGGGAATTGTTCTAATTTTCACTCTTGTTCTTCCAGTAATAATCTTAAGACTAAAAATATGACCTACATGTCATAAATACCATAAATCTACAAAATGTTAAATCAGAAAGGGAAAATGACAAAGCCATATTCACTGAAATTGTTGAGAGTCATGAAGCCAATACAGTTATTGGTGCTATTCCAGCAAAGCTGAGCAGATTATTAAAATCATTGTTCTTCTATTTCTAACTTCTGGGTTTTTGTGTGTGTGTGTGTTTTGCATTACTGGGGTATTTCTGCACTAAGATTCAATTTCTGTTTTTTTTTTTTTCTACAGAGAAATTATGTCTGAGTCATTTTTTAAATTAGGCATTTCAAATTAATTATAGTTTCTTCACTTTGTATCTTAGCTGTAGCACCCTTGCTCATTCCCTCCACACCTTCCCATGCTCATCTCCTCCCATGACCCTCTCCAAGTATTCTGATAGGGAGGTCCTCCTCCCCTTCCCACTGACCCTAGCCTATCAGTTCTCATCAGGACTGGCTGCATTGTAAGGGGACCAGGGACTCCCTATGACATAAACTCAGTGGCTGGCTCTTTGATCACCTCCCCTTAACAGGGAGCAGCCTTACCAGGCCATAGAGGAAGACAATGCAGCCAGCCCTAATGAGACCTGAGCCTTATGATAATACTAAACTTAACTTTATCTATCCACTGTTTAAAAATCTTTGTGACCTGGAGATTGTTAAGCAGAGTTAAGCAGAGAGAGAGTTGAGGCCATTATTTCAGGAGTATTTTTGGGTATATGCCCCTAAACAGTATATTGGTGCAGGGTAAACAGAGGCAATGTGACTACCCTGAGAGGCCTGGAGATTCATGTATAGGTTTAAGATCCTTTATTATTAGCTTAGAGCTCCTGGAAAATGTAGTTTAAAGATAGAAGGTCACAGAGGGTACACTCCTGACAGAATAAAACTTAGTAAATAAGATAGATTGACTTAAATAAACTTTTTCTAGTTTGTAGCATAGATGGTGATACATATAGTAAAGGGAGCTATTTATTTGTATTTGCTGTGCATAAAAAGACCAGTTAAAGTATTTTCTGTTTCTCTGGACTGCACTCATACTGCAAACAATGCCAGCCTAAAAGCAGACTTTCACATATTAAATGTGTTTTCTTTGAAGGAGACATTCTTTAGATTATTTAAAGAGTTATAGGGCTAATAATGGTAATCAAATATGTTCTGTGTGTACTTTTTAAATTGTAACTGAGCTTTTATTCCTGCATAATAAAAAAAATCAAACACCCATTCTGTACCACTTGTATAATCATTAATCTGTGTTCGCACTGTGAAACTTTTATAAACAAGAAGAGCCTTGTCAACAATAAGTCAGAGACAAAGAAAGGTCTGAATTTTAGACGTCAGCTGCAAGATTAACCTGACCACTTCAGCTGACTAATTTCCTCTCATCTCTGACCCCTCCTCATCTGCTCTCTGGAGCACCCTGTAGGCAAAGACCTCTCTTTTCCATGCTCAGAATTGCCCCACAGAAAGGCTCCTGGCACAAGCTCACAGAGAATCAACTCCCAACAATAGAGCATGCATGGGACAGATATGGGATCTCTGCACATATATAACAGTTGTGAAGCTTGGTCCTTATGGGGACACATAACAGAAAGACAAAAGCTGTCTCTGACTCTTTTTCTCCTAATTTTACTGCCTTGTGTAGTCTCAATAACAGAAGTTGTGCTGAATCTTATTTCACCTTTATATGCCAAGGCTGATTGATATCCATAGGGGACTTCTTTTTTTTTTAAAGAAAGGGAAGAGGGGCACATTAGGTTGGTAGGTGAGGTGAGAGGGAGGGTCTGAGAGGACAGGTGTGAGCAGATGCTGTGATAGTACACAAATTAATTAATAATATAATAAAAAGAAATAATAACATTGTAATGGAAATGAGTGAAACAGAAACAAAGAAAACAATACATACAATTAACAAAGGAAGAGCTGGCTCTTTCTGAAGATAAAGAAAATTGACAAACCTATATATCAAGTGAATTAAGGAAAAATTGAGTACTTAAATTAAAGGAAATTACAGAAAAAAAAACATTACTACAGAATTCAATGAAATTCAGACTAATCTAAGGAAATATTTTTAAAACATACTATATTCTAGTCAGCTTAAAAATGGTCATGAGATGGATGTTTTAGATTTAGTCAAGCAACCATTATTCAAAGATATATTCAACAATAATTCAGCAACCTAAATAGAAAATAGACTAAACAGACCCAACTGTAAATTCAAAAGATCAGAAAAGGCTCCCACCAAAAAAAGAAAATGATGAAAGATCAAAACAAGGAGACTCCAATATGGTGGAGACCAGTGTGCACCATATCTGAGGCGCAGAGATTCAGAGATTCTGAGACCAGTGTATGGACAGGTGGCTAGATCCAGAGCATCAAATTTGCTGCTTCCTTTTCTGGACAGGTCGTCCAGAAAATGGAGTTGATCTGATCCAGGCTCTCTGTGGCCATCTCATGGAGTCAGGAGTAGCAAAATTTGGGCCACCTGCCCCTTCACATATTCCAGTGAGTTTGAATCCCCATATCCAGGGACAGTTTGCTCTAGCAGCCAGAATTCAGATTCCTCCTGCTCCCTGTAGAGCAGCTTCAGGATTTCTGGGAGAGCATCCAAGCCACCAAGCCACTGTACTACTGGTCATCCTGTGGACACGAGGTGAGCAATAAAATTACAGGGATCCCAGATCCAAGAAGAAAAATCTCAGAGGAATCTGAGTACAGGGAGCACCATTTGGGGCAGGCCTGCAAGTGGCAGTCCAGCTTTATTCTGAGGAATCCAGGGATGCCACTTGGGGCACCTGAACCTTGATAATGATAAGCACCAGTACCTGCACCCCAAAATTCATGGTTCCATTGCATGCACACACTTATCTTCAATTCACCAGTCCCTACATGTTTATGTGTCCATATGCTGCCATGTGCTTTGCTCTTCAAGGTGCTGGCATCTGAACTGTGAGTATCCATTCTTGAGCCACTGCACATTTGACATCTTCCTGAATACTACTCTAAACTCCAAAGACAGGAAGATCCAGTCTTTGCTGCAGTTTCCAAGAAGAAACAGGTAAGGCTACAGACAACCAGATGGCTAAAGGCCAGTATAGAAACGCAGTCAACAAAAACTGGGACATCCTGGCTCCACCAGAACCCACCCCCAAGAGCAATGAATATTCTAATACAGCTGAAACACAGAAAAAGCACATTTAATATATGTTTATGCAGTTATTAGAGACATATAAAAAGAAAAGAACAAATGTTTCAAAGAAATACAGGGCAAACAAAGAGAGGCCATCAAAGACAAGAAACCACAATTAAACAGGTAAGGTAATTATTAAAATTATTCAATTCTTGAAAACAGAATTTGAATCAATAAGGAAACAAACAAAAAACCCTGGATATGGACTACATAGAGAATAGATCAAGTACCACAGAGATAAGCATCATCCACAAAATATAAGAAATGAAGGAGAGAATCTCAGGCATTAAAGATACAATTGAAGAAACTGATCTATCTCTCAAAGAAAACATACAATCAGAAAAGTTCAAGGACTCCATGAAAATGTGAAACCTAAGAACAATAGGAATAGACTAAATAGATGATTCCAGGCTCCAAAGTACAGAATATATTTTTAATAAAATCATAGAATAAAATTTCTCCAACCTTAAGAAAAAGATAAACTTAAACATTCAAGAGGCTTACAGTACACTAAAAAGACTAGAACAGAAAATTTTCTTGCCATAAAATAATCAAAGCAATTAATCTACACAATGAAGAAAAGTATGTCAAAAGCACAAACGAAAAAGATCAAGTGACATATAAAGGCAGACTTATCAGAATCACACCCGACTTTCCAACAGAGGCTATGAAACTCAGAAGGACCTGGGGGATGTCATGTAGATGTGAAGAGACCACAGATGCCAGAGCAGGCTACTGTACTCAGCAAAACTTACAATCAACAGAGATGGAGGAATCAAGATATTCCATGACAAAACTAAATTAAAACAATGTCTATGCACTATCCTGACCTTGAGAAGCTACTAGAAGGAAAACTCCAACCCAATGAGATCAACTACACCCACAAAACACATGATATAGATAACTTCAGAACAAAAATAAAAAGAAAACAAGCACACAAACACACTATCAACAATAACACCACAATAAATGGAGCTCATATTCATTGGTGACTAGTATCTCTCAACATCAATGGAATCAGCAATCTAATAAAAAGACACATGCTAACAGAATAGTTATGGAAACAAGATCCAACATTCTGCTGCATACAATAAACACACTTCAGCCCCAAAGATAGACACTACCTTGGAGTAAAGTGCTAGAAAAAGGTTTTCCAATCAAATGGACCCAAGGAGCAAGTGGCAGTATCATCTTAATATCTAATAAAAAAAAGTCTTCTTACCAAAATTAATCAAAAGAGAAGTGAAGGATGCTTCATTCTCATTACAGAAAAATCCATCATGAGGACAACAATATCTTGAACAACTATGCCCCAAATAGAAGGGTACCTGCATTTGTAAAAGAACCATTATTAAAACTTCAACCACACATCAGTCACAACACAGTAATAATGGTAAAGTTCATTACCTCACTCTCACCAAGTGACAGATCATTGTCACAGAAGCTAAACAGTGAAATAATGAAGCTTATATAGGTCATGAATCAAATACCTAATAGAAGTCCTCAAATATTTTCACCCAGGCACTAATATGCCTTCTTCTCTGCAAATCAAGGAACTTTCTCCAAAATTGAACATATATTCAGGTAAAAAGCAAGTCTTAACACATACAATAAGACTGAAATAATCACTTGGATCCAATTACACAACCATGTTCTAAATCTGTACTTCAACAATGACAGAAAGAGCAAAATGCCTACTCATACACATGGAACCTAAACAACTCTACTCAATGACAGGTGTCATGGAAGAAATAAAGAAAGTATTTAAAGATTTCCTAGAATTCAATAAAAGTTAAAGCACAACATGCCCAAACTTATGGGACACAATGAAAGCAGTGCTAAGAGAAACATTCATAGCACTAAGTGCCTTCGTATAGGAATTTGAGACATCTCTTACAAGCAATCTAATGACACAACTGAAAGACCTAGAATAAAACAAGATGTAGACAGGGCCAAGAGGAGTAGAGGTCTGGAAATAATAAAAATCAGTGCTGAAATCAACATACTATAAATGAAATGATTCAATGAATCAACAAAACCAAGAGCTGGTTCTTTGAGAATATCAAACAAAGAGACAACCTCTTAGCCAAAGTAACTAAAAGGCAGAAAGACACTATCCAAATGAACAAAATAAAAAAGGAAAAGAATGATAGAAGTACAGAAATCGAAGGAATCATTAGTTCTTACTTCAAAAGTGTATACATCACAAAAATTTAGTATCTATATAAAATGGACAATTTTCGTGATTGATTCTACTTTCTAAAGTTAAATCCCCCAATCCTGCCCTCCCTCCCTCATCTCCTCCTTTCCCCTTTCCAAGTCCACTGATAGGGAAGGTCCTCCTCCCCTTCCATCTGACCCTAGATTATCAGGTTTCTTCAGGGATGGCTGCAATGTCCTCCTCTGTGGCCTGGTGAGGCTGTTCCTACCTTAGGGGTGGAGGGAGATCAAAGAGCCAGCCACTGAGTTCATGTCAGAAATAATCCCTGTTCCCATCTATACCATTCCTAGGCATATATCCAAAAGATGCTCAAGTATACAACAAGGACATTTGCTCAATCATGTTTGTAGCAGCTTTATTACATAATAGCAAACAAAGAAACAACAGATGTCCATCAACGCAATAGATACAGAAATTGTGGTGCATCTATACTATGGAAACTACTCAGCAATTAAAAACAAGGAAATCATGAAATTAGCAGGCAAATAGTGGGATCTAGAAAACAATCATCCTGAGTGAGGTATCCCAGAAGCAGAAAGATACAATAAAATTCTTAATAGCATGGTGATCATGTATTTATTGAAATAAAACAAAATGTAAAATCAAAAAAAAAAAGTTAAATCAAGATCAGGTAAATAAAACATCCTATCTTCCATAAGGAAAGAGAGGAAGTCATCAAAAGTCCCCATCCAAAATACCCAGGGCCAGATGGTTTCAGCTCAGAATTTGATCAGACCTTCAAATAAGAGTAAATACCAATACTCTTCAAACTATCCCACAAAAAAGAAACAGAAGGAACATTAACAAATTGATTCTATGAAGATGCAGTCACATCACAGTCAAGACCCAAGAAAGACATGAACTTCAGACCAATTTCCCAAATGAACACTGACACAAAAACTCAGTAAAATACTAGCAAACTAAATACAAGAACACATAAAAGATATCATCCACCACTGTCCCAGAAGCTTTATCCCAGGTATGCAGGAGTGGTCCAGTCTATAGAAATCCATCAATTTAATATACCACATAAACAAACAGAAGGGTAAGAATTCCATGATCATGTCCATAGAAGCCAAAAATCCAACGCTTGTTCATGTATAAAAGTTTGGAGAGATCAGGGACACAGATCACATACCTAAACATAGTAAAGTCAATATAGAGCAACCCTACAGAAAACATTAACCTAAACAGAGAGAAACTCAAATCAATCCCAATTGAGGACTTCTATTAGGTATTTGATTCATGACCTATGTAAGCTTCATTATTTCACTGAAATCAGGAACAAGGCAAGGATCTCTGCTCTTTCCATATCTTTTTAACATAGGAATTGAAGTCCTCTGTCACTCTGCAAGGAATTTAACCTATGATAGCATTAGATCTTAGAATATAAAGAATATTCAATTTTCAACATTTGATCATTTCCAATAATACATAAAAAATTGTTTGTATTATGGTTTTCTAAGGATTGGCCTTTTTAATAGAATAAATAGTAGATACTCATCAATATATTAATGTATTTTCCTTCTGACTTTTTATTTTTTTGTAAAAGTTTTCATTTTAAAAATAATATAATTACCTCACTATGCTTCTTCTTTTTCATTTCTCTAAATGTTCTCCTGGACCCACCTTATATTTATTCACTCTCAAATACATAGCCTCTTTTCTCATTAAATCTGTTTGTGTCTTTGTGTGTGTGTTTGTATATAACAATGCAACCTGCTCATTCCATATGATGTTACTTATATATGTTATCACACAGTTGACCACAACACTAAACACGCAGCCATGTTTTCATTTACAAAGACTTGCTTTTTTTCTATTGTTGATACTGAAAATGACAACTGTGTTGTAAATGCAGTTCAGTTTCTTGTACATTCAGAAACAATCAGACGTAGTTTTCCTGGAGTTACTTTGAGGCAAGAATCATTAGGCTTGTTAAACACAGAAATACAAATAGA
>JAEOAE010000873.1:0-12279 GCA_036365155.1 Meriones psammophilus | reverse complement strand
TTAAATGGAATCACATGTGTCGCTCGCTCAATTAGGAATACAGGAAAACTGAAAAGTATTATCTCGCACTGTACAGCACAGAAAAAGTTTTTCATCGAAAGAACAGAAACACAAAGGACAACTTTGTAAACCAATTTACATACGTGTTGCCCTTTCAATTATTGCAACAGGAAAACTGAAAAGTAATATATCGAACTGTACAGCACAGGAACAAGTTTCCATCGAAGAACAGAAACGTAAAGCACAACTTTGTATACTAATTCACATACGTGACAATAGTTGAATTATTATAACAGGAAAACTGAAAAGTGATATATCACACTGTACAGTACAGAAAACAAGTTTCCAACAGAAGAACAGACATAAAGCACTACTTTAAACCTAAATCACATGTGTGTCACTGCTCAATTAGGAATACAGGAAAACTGGAAAGCGATATAGTGAAATGTAGAGCAAAGAAACAAGTTTTCATCGAAAGAACAGAAATGCAAAGCACAACTGTGTAAACTAAATCACATTCATGTCGCCTGTTCAATTATTATAACAGGAAAACTGAAAAGTGATATAACACTAAACCTAACCCTAAGCCCCTAACCCTAAACCTAACCCTACCCCTAATCCCTAACCCTAACCCTAACCCTTACCCTAACCCTACCCTAACCTAACCTTAAACATAACCCTAACCCTAACCCTTGCCTAACACTACCCTAACCCTAACCATAACCTTACCCTAACCCTACCCTAACCCTAACCTTACCCATAACCCTAACCCTAACCCTAACTTGTTCCTAACAGGAACAAGTTTAAAACGAAAGAACATAAACACAAAGCACTACTTTGTAAACTAAATCACATGTGTGCCACTCACTCAATTAGGAATACAGGAAAACTGAAAAGTGATATATCACACTGTACAGCACAGAAACAAGTTTCCAACAGAAGAGAGAAACGAAAAGCACTACTTTGTAAACTAAAACACATGTGTGTCGCTCGCTCATTTAGGAATACAGGAAAACTGGAAAGCAATATATCGAAATGTAAGGCAAAGAAACAAGTTTTCATCGAAAGAAGAGAAACGCAAAGCACTACTTTGTAAACTAATTCACTTTCGTGTCGCCTATTCAATTATTATAACAGGAAAACTGAAAAGTGGTATAACCCTAACCCTAACCCGTAGCCCCTAACCCTAACCCTAACCCTAACCCTAACCCTTACCCTAACCCTAACCACTAACCCTAACCCTAACCCTACCCTAACATTAACCCTAACCCTAACCATAACCATAAACCTAACTTGTTCCTATCAGGAACAAGTAAGGAACAAAAGAACATAAACGCAAAGCAGTACTTTGTAAACTAAATCACATGTGTGCCACTCGCTCAATTAGGAATACAGGAAAACTGAAAAGTGATATAACGCACTGTACAGCACAGAAACAAGTTTCCAACAGAAAAACAGAAATGCAAAGCACTACTTTGTAAACTAATTCACATGTGTGTCGCTCGCTCAATTAGGAATACAGGAATACTGAAAGGTGATATCTCTCACTCTAAGGCACAGAAAAAAGTTTCCATCGAAAGAACAGAAAAGCAAACCACAACTTTGTAAACTAATTCACATACATGTCGACTGTTCAATTATTATAACAGGAAAAGTGAAAAGTGATATAACCCTAACCCTAACCCTAAACCTAAACCTAACCCCCTAACATGAACCTAACCCGAACCCTATCTGTTACTCTACCCTAATCCTAACACTAACCATAACCCTAACGCTAACTTGTTCCTAATAGGAACAAGTTTCCAATGAAAGAACATAAACGCAAAGCAATATATTGTAAACTAAATCACATGTGTGTCACTCGCTCAATTAGATATACAGGAAAACTGGTAAGTTATATATCGCACTGTACAACATAGGAATAAGTTTCGAACGAAAAAACAGAAAAGCAAAGCACTATTTTAAAAGGAATCACATGTGTGTCCCTCGTGCAATTAGGAATACAGAAAAACTGAAAAGTGTTATCTCGCACTGTAAGGCACAGAGACAAGTTTCCATCGAAAGAACAGAAAGACAAAGCACAACTTTGTAAACTAATTCACATACGTGCCGCCCATTCAATTATTATAAGAGGAAAACTGAAAAGTGATCTATCGCACTCTACAGTACAGGAACAAGTATCGAGCAAAAGATCAGAAACGCAAAGCAATACTATGTAAATTAAATCACTTGTGTATTGCTCCCTCAATTAGGAATACAGGAAAACTGAAAAGTCATATATCACACTGTACAGCACAGAAACAAGTTTCCAACAGAAGAACAGCAACGCAAAGCACTACTTTGTAAACTAAATCACATTCTTGTCGCCTGTTCAATTATTATAACAGGGAAAACTGAAAAGTGATATAACCCCAACCTAACCCTAAGCCCCTAACCCTAACCTAACCTAACCCTTACCCTAACCCTCACCGTAACCTTAACACTAACATTAAGCCCCTAACCCTAACCCTAACCTGCCCCTAACCCTAACCCTAACCCCTAAGCCTAACACTAACCCTAAACATAACCCCTAACCCTAACCTAACCCTAATACTAACCCTAACCCTAACCTAACCCTAACCCTAACCCTAACCCTACCCTAACCCTAACACTAATCCTAACTTGTTCCTAACAGGAAAATTTTCCAACTAAAAAGAACATAAACGCAGAAGCACTACTTTTGTAAACTAAATCACATGTGTGCCACTCATTCAATTAGGAATACAGGAAAACTGAAAAAGTGATATAATGCACTGTACAGCACAGGAACAAGTTTCAAAATGAAAGAAAAGAAAAGAAAAGCACTACTTTTAAATGGAATCACATTTGTGTTGCTTGCTCAATTAGTAATACAGGAAAACTGAAAAGTTTTATCTAAAGCACTATATGGCAGAGAAACAAGTTTCCATCGAAAGAACAGAAACGCAAAGTACAACTTTTAGAACTAATTCACATAAGGCACGTGTCGCCAGTTCAATTATTATAACAGGAAAAACTGAAAAGTGATATGTCACACTGTACAGCACAGAAACAATTTTCCAACAGAAAAACATAAACGCATAAGCACTACTTTGTAAACTAAAGCACATGTGTGTCGCTTGCTCATTTAGGAATACAGGAAAACTGAAAACGATATATCAAAATGTACAGCAAAGAAACAAGTTTTCATCAAAAAAACAGAAACGCAAAAGCACAACTTTGTAAACTAATTCACATTAGTGAAGCCACCTGTTCGATTATTATAAGAGGAAAACTGAAAAGTGATATAACCCTAACCCTAACCCTAAGCTCCTAACCCTAACCCTGACCCTAATCCTAAACCTACCCCTAACTCTAACCTAACCCTAACCCTACCCTAACCCTAACCCTAACCTTACCCTAACTTGTTTCTAACAGGAACAAGTTTCCAAAGAAAGAACATAAACGCCAAAAGCACTACTTTTATAACGGAATCACATGTGTGTCTTTCGCTCAATTAGGAATACAGGAAAACTGAAAAGTGTTATCTCGCATTGTACAACACAGGAACAAGTTTTCATCAAAGAACAGAAATGCAAAGCACAACTTTGTAAACTAATTCACATACGTGTCCCCTTTCAATTATTATAACAGGAAAACTGAAAAGTGATATATCGAATTGTACAGCACAGGAACAAGTTTCCATCGAAAGAACAGAAACACAAAGGACAACTTTGTAAAATAATTCACATAGGTGTCGCCATTTCAATTATTATAACAGGAAAACTGAAAAGTGATATATCGAACTGTACAGCACAGGTACAAGTTTCCAACGAAAGAACAAAAAACGCAAAAGCACAACTTTGTATACTAATTCACATACGTGTTGCCAGTTGAATTATTATAATAGGGAAAACTGAAAAGTGATATATCACACTGTACAGCACAGAAACAAGTTTCCAACAAAAGAACAGACGCAAAAGCACTACTTTGTAAACTAAATCACATGTGTGTCGCTGTCAATTAGGAATACAGGAAAACTGAAAAGTGATATATCGAAATGTAGAGTAAAGAATCAAGTTTTCATCGAAAAGAACAGAAATGCAAAGCCCAACTTTGTAAAACTAAATCACATTCATGTTGCCTGTTCAATTATTATAACAGGAAAACTGAAAAGTGATATAACCTAACCCTAACCCTAAGCCCCTAACCCTAAACCTAACCCTACCCCTAACCCCTAACCTAACCCTAACCCTTACCTAACCTACCCTAACCTAACCTTAACCCTAAACTAAACCTAATGCTAACTTATTCCTAATAGGAAACAATTTTTCAAAGAAAGAACATAAACAGGAAGCAATACATTGTAAATTTACTCACATGTGTGTGTTGCTCGCTCAATTAGGAATACAGGAAAACTGAAAAGTGATATATCACACTGTACAGCACAGAAACAAGTTTCCAACAGAACAACAGAAATGCAACTGCACTACTTTGTAAACTAAATCACATGTGTTCATCGCCCTCGCTCAATTAGGAATACAGGAAAACTGAAAAGCGATATAACATCGAAATGTACCAGCAAAGAAACAAGTTTTCATCGAAAGAACAGAAAGCATAAAGCACTACTTTGTAAACTAATTCACATTCATTTCGCACGGTTCAATTATTATAACAGGAAAAACTGAAAAAAAGTGATATATCGAACTGTACAGCACAGAAACAAGTTTCCATCGAAAGAACAGAGAAGCAAAGCACAACTTTGTAAACGATTTCACATGATGTGTCGCCTGTTCAATTATTATAACAGGAAAAGTGAAAAGTGATATAAAATACTAACCTAACCCTAAACCTAACCCTAACCCTTAACAACAGAAAAGCAAAACCTAACCCTGTTCAATTACCCTAACCCCTAACGTGAAAAGTGACACCACTAACCTAACCATAAACCTAACCCCTAACATGAACCTAGCCCCTAACTCTACTAACCTTGTTTACCTAATAAGAACAATTTTCCAATGAAAGAACATAAACACAAAGCAATACATTGTAAATTAAATCACATGTGTGTCACTCGCTCAATTAGAATACAAGAAAACTGAAAAAGTGATATATCGCACTGTACAGCACAGACGCAAGTTTCCAACAGAACAAACAGAAAAGCAAAGCACTATTTTGTAAACTAAATCACATGTATAGTCCCAAAATGCAATTAGGAATACGGAAAAACTGCAAAGTGATATATCGAAATGTAAGGCAAAGAAACAAGTTTTTCATCAAAAGAACAGAAACGCACAAAGCACAACTTTGTAAACTAATTCACATTAAAGTCACCTGTTCAATTATTATAACAAGAAAAACTGAAAAGTGGTATAACCTACAACCCTAACCAAGTGGCCCCTAACACTAAAAGCAATACCTAACCCTAACCTAACCGTTAACCAGTAACCCCTAAAGTCATATATAACCCTGTACAACCCAGAACCCTAACCAACAACCCAAACCTAAACCTAAACTTTGTAAACTAAACCACATTCTTGTTCCTATCAGGAACAAGTAAGAAATCTGAAAGAAAATAAACCCATAAGCACTACTTTGTAAAACTAAATCACATGTGTGCCACCCCTCAATTAGGAATACAGGAAAACTGAAATGTGATATAACGCCTCTACAGCACAGGAACAAGTTTGAACAAAAGAACAGAAAAATGAAGCACTACTTTAAACGGAATCACATGTGTGTCGCCTAAGCTCAATTAGAAAACCTACAGGAAAACTGAAGTGTTACCTAACTGTATGGCAGAGAAACAAGTTTCCATCTAAAAAACAAACAAAGCACACAATGTAAACAAATTCACATATGTGTCACTCGTTCAATTATTATAACAGGAAAACTGAAAAGTGATATATCACACAGTACAGCACAGAAACAAATTTCCAACAGAAGAACAGAAACGCAAAGCACTACTTTGTAAAATCAATCACATGTGTGATTCTCGCTCATTTAGGAATTCAGGAAAACTGGAAAAGAGATATCTCGAAATGTAAGGAAAAAACAAGTTTTCATCGAAGAAGAGAAACATAAAAGCACTACTTTTAGTAAGCTAATTCACTTTAGGTGTCGCCTATTCAATTATTATAACAGGAAAACTGAAAAGTGGTATAACCTAACCCTAACCCGTGGCCCCTAACCTAACCCTAACCTAACCTAACCTCCTAACCCTTACCTAACCTAACCACTAACCTTAACCCTAACCCTACCTAACATTAACCCTAACCTAACCATAACCATAAACCTAACTTGTTCTATCGGGAACAAGTAAAGGAACAAAAAGAACATAAGCATAAAGCAGTACTTTTTGTAAACTAAATCACATGTGTGCCACTCGCTCAATTAGGAATACAGGAAAACTGAAATGTGATATAACGCACTGTACAGCACAGAAACAAGTTTCAAACAGAAAAACAGAATGCAAAGCACTACTTTGTAAACTAATTCACATGTGTGTGCTCGCTCAATTAGGAATACAGGAATACTGAAAGGTGATATCTCTCACTCTAAGGCACAGAAAAAGTTTCCATCGAAAGAACAGAAAAGCAAACCACAACTTTGTAAACTAATTCACATACATGTCTGTTCAATTATTATAACAGGAAAAGTGAAAAAAGATATAACCTAACCCTAACCTAAACCTAAACCTAACCCATAACATGAACCTAACCTAACCCTATCTGTTACTCTACCTAACCTAACACTAACCTTATAACCCTAACGCTAACTTGTTCCTAATAGGAACAAGTTTCCAATGAAAGAACATAAGCATAAAAGCAATATATTGTAAACTAAATCACATGTGTGTCACTTTCGCTCAATTAGATATACAGGAAAACTGGTAAAGTTATATATCGCACTGTACAACATAGGAATAAGTTTGAGCAAAAAAACAGAAAAGCAAAGCACTATTTTAAAGGAATCACATGTGTGTCCTCGTGCAATTAGGAATACAGAAAAAACTGAAAAGTGTTATCTCGCACTGTAAGGCACAGAGACAAGTTTCCATCGAAAGAACAGAAAGACAAAGCACAACTTTGTAAACTAAATTCACATACGATGCCGCCCATTCAATTATTATAAGAGGAAAACTGAAAAGTGATCTATCGCACTCTACAGTACAGGAACAAGTATCGAGCAAAAGATCAGAAGCATAAAGCAATACTATGTAAATTAAATCACTTGTGTATTGCTCCCTCAATTAGGAATACAGGAAAACTGAAAAGTCATATATCACACTGTACAGCACAGAAACAAGTTTCCAACAGAAGAACAGCAGCGCAAAGCACTACTTTGTAAACTAAATCACATTCTTGTCGCCTGTTCAATTATTATAACAGGAAAACTGAAAAGTGATATAACCTAACCTAACCTAAGCCCTAACCCTAACCTAACCTAACCCTTACTAACCCTCACGTAACCTTAACACTAACATAAGCCCTAACCCTAACCTAACCCCTACCTAACCTAACCCTAACCCCTGGCCTAAGCCTAACACTAACCTAAACATAACCCCTAACCCTAACAGTAACACTAACCTAAGCCCCCAACCCTAACCCTAACCCTACCTAACCTAACACTAATCCCTACTTGTTCCTAACAGGAAAAAATTTTCCAACTAAAGAACATAAGCATGAATGACTACTTTGTAAAACTAAATCACATGTGTGCCACTCATTCAAATTAGGAATACAGGAAAACTGAAAAGTGATATAATGCACTGTACAGCACAGGAACAAGTTTCAAATGAAAGAAAAGAAAAGAAAGCACTACTTTTAAAATGGAATCACATTTTGTGTTTGCTTGCTCAATTAGTAATAAGGAAAACTGAAAAGTTTTATCTACGCACTATATGGCAGAGAAACAAGTTTCCATCGAAAGAACAGAAACGCAAAGTACAACTTTGTGAACTAATTCACATACGTGTCGCCAGTTCAATTATTATAACAGGAAAACTGAAAAGTGATATGTCACACTGTACAGCACAGAAACAATTTTCCAACAGAAAAACATAAGCATAAAACACTACTTTGTAAAACTAAAGCACATGTGTCGCATGCTCATTTAGGAATACAGGAAAACTGAAAAGCGATATATGAAATGTACAGCAAAAAAACAAGTTTTCATCGAAAAAACAGAAACATAAAGCACAACTTTGTAAACTAATTCACATTAAATGCCACCTGTTCGATTATTATAAGAGGAAAACTGAAAAGTGATATAACCCTAACCCTAACCTAAGCTCTAACCCTAACCCTGACCCTAATCCCAAACCTTACCCTAACTCTAACCCTAACCTAACCTACTACCTAGCCTAACCCAGCCCTTACCTAACTTGTTTCCTAACAGGAACAAGTTTCCAACAAAAATAAACATAAAACACTAACTACTTTTATAGGAATCACATGTGTCTCTTTACGTCAATTAGGAATACAGGAAAAACTGAAAAGTGTTATCTCGCATTGCAATGCACAGGAACAAGTTTTCATCGAAAGAACAGAAATGCAAAGCACAACTTTGTAAACTAATTCACATACGCGTGTCGCCCTTTCAATTATTATAACAGGAAAACTGAAAAGTGATTATCATTGTACAGCACAGGAACAAGTTTCCATCAAAAGAGGAGAAACACAAAGGACAACTTTGTAAAATAATTCACATAGGTGTCGCCATTTTCAATTATTATAACAGGAAAACTGAAAAGTGATATATCGAACTGTACAGCACAGGTACAAGTTTCAGCGAAAAGAACAAAAGCATAAAGCACAACTTTGTATACTAATTCACATCACGTGTTGCCAGTTGAATTATTATAATAGGAAAACTGAAAAGTGATATATCACACTGTACAGCACAGAAACAAGTTTCAACAAAAGAACAGGCATAAAAACACTACTTTGTAAACTAAATCACATGTGTGTCGCTACTCAATTAGGAATACAGGAAAACAGGAAAAGCGATATATCGAAATGTAGAGTAAAGAATCAAGTTTTCATCGAAAGAACAGAAATGCAAAGCCCAACTTTGTAAACTAAATCACATTCATGTTGCCTGTTCAATTATTATAACAGGAAAACTGAAAAGTGATATAACCTAACCTAACCTAAACCCCAACCCTAAACCTAACCCCTACCTAACCCCTAACCTAACCCTAACCCTTACCTAACCCTACCTAACCTAACCTTAACCTAGCCCTAAACCTAATGCTAACTTATTCCTAATAGGAACAATTTTCCAAAGAAAGAACATAAACAGGAAGCAATACATTTGTAAATTTACTCACATGTGTGTTGCTCGCTCAATTAGAATACAGGAAAACTGAAAAGTGATATATCACACTGTACAGCACAGAAACAAGTTTCCAACAGAACAACAGAAATGCAAAGCACTACTTTGTAAAACTAAATCACATGTATGTCGTTCGCTCAATTAGGAATACAGGAAAACTGAAAGCGATATATCGAAATGTACAGCAAAGAAACAAGTTTTCATCGAAAGAACAGAAACGCAAAGCACTACTTTGTAAACTAATTCACATTCATTTCGCGGTTCAATTATTATAACAGGAAAACTGAAAAGTGATATATCGAACTGTACAGCACAGAAACAAGTTTCCATCGAAAGAACAGAGAAGCAAAGCACAACTTTGTAAACTAAATCACATTTCACATACGTGTTAGGCCTGTTCAATTATTATAACAGGAAAAGTGAAAAGTGATATAACACTAACCCTAACCCTAAACCTAACCCTAACCCCCTTAACACAGAACCTAACCCTTACCCTAACCCTAACGCTATCCCTTACCCTACCCTAACCCTAACCCTAACCTAACGCTAACCTAACTCTAACTTGTTCTAATAGGAACAATTTTCCAATGAAAGAACATAAACACAAAGCAATACATTGTAAATTAAATCACATGTGTGTCGCTTCGCTCAATTCGGGAATACAAGAAAACTGAAAAGTGATATATCGCACTGTACAGCACAGACGCAAGTTTCCAACAGAACAACAGAAACGCAAAGCACTATTTTGTAAACTAAATCACATGTGTGTAGCTCGCTCAATTAGGAATACAGGAAAACTGCAAAGCGATATATCAAATGTAAGGCAAAGAAACAAGTTTTTCATCGAAGAACAGAAACGCAAAGCACTACTGTGTAAACTAATTCACTTTTTGTGTCACCTGTTCAATTATTATAACAAGAAACTGAAAAAGTATAACCCTAACCCTAACCTAACCCTAGCCCTAACACTAACCCTAACCTAACCCTAACCCTAACCAGAATCAGAACTCCTAACCTAACCCTAACCCTACCCTAACCATAACCCTAACCTAACCCTAACCCTAACCTAAACCTAAACCTAAACCTAACATGTTCCCATCAGGAACAAGTAAAACGAAAAAAATAAACGCAAAAGCAAGTTTGCTTTGTAAACTAAATCACATGTGTGCCACTCGCTCAATTAGGAATACAGGAAAACTGAAATGTGATATAACGCACTCTACAGCACAGGAACAAGTTTGAACAAAAAAGAACAGAAAAGCAAAGCACTACTTTTTAAACGGAATCACATGTGTGTGTCGCCAAAGCTCAATTAGAAATACAGGAAAACTGAAGTGTTACCTCTCACTGTATGGCAGAGAAACAAGTTTCCATCGAAAAAAAAAAAGCATAAAAGCACACAATGTAAACAAATTCACATATGTGTCGTCCGTTCAATTATTATAACAGGAAAACTGAAAAGTGATATATCACACAGTACAGCACAGAAACAAATTTCCAACAGAAGAACAGAAACGCAAAGCACTACTTTGTAAAATCAATCACATGTGATTCTCGCCAATTAGAATAGAGGAAAACTGGAAAGAGATATCTCAAATGTAAGGGGAAAGAAACAAGTTTTCATCGAAAGAAGAGAAACGCAAAGCAATTACTTTGTAAACTAATTCACACTAGGTAATCGCCTATTCAATTATTATAACAGGAAAACTGAAAAGTGGTAGCCCCAACCCTAACCCGTGGCCCTAACCCTAACCCTAACCCTAACCCTAACCCTAACCCTTACCCTAACCCTAACCACTAACCCTAACCCTAACCCCACCCTAACATTAACCCTAACCCCCAACCATAACCATAAACCTAACTTGTTCCTATCAGGAACAAGTAAGGAACAAAAGAACATAAACGCAAAGCAGTACTTTGTAAAACTAAATCACATGTTGCCACTCGCTCAATTAGGAATACAGGAAAACTGAAATGTGATATAACGCACTGTACAGCACAGAAACAAGTTTTCCAACAGAAAAACAGAAATGCAAAGCACTACTTTGTAAACTAATTCACATGTGTGTCGCCGCTCAATTAGGAATACAGGAATACTGAAAGGTGATATCTCTCACTCTAAGGCACAGAAAAAAGTTTCCATCGAAAGAACAGAAAAGCAAACCACAACTTTGTAACTAATTCACATACATGTCGTCACTGTTCAATTATTATAACAGGAAAAGTGAAAAGTGATATAACCCTCCTAACCCTAACCCTAAAACCTAAACCTAACCCCTAACATGAACCTAACCCAACCCTATCTGTTACCTACCTCTAACCCTAACACTAACTATAACCCTAACGCTAACTTGTTTCTTAATAGAACAAGTTTCCAATGAAAGAACATAAACGCTAAAGCAATATATTGTAAAACTAAATCACATGTGTGTCACTTTCAAAAATTAGATATACAGGAAAACTGGTAAGTTATATATCGCACTGTACAAACATAGGAATAAGTTTCAACGAAAAACAGAAAAGCAAAGCACTATTTTAAAAGGAATCACATGTGTCCCTCGTGCAATTAGGAATACAGAAAAACTGAAAAGTGTTATCTCGCACTGTAAGGCACAGAGACAAGTTTCCATCGAAGAACAGAAAGACAAAGCACAACTTTGTAAACTAATTCACATACGTTACGCCCATTCAATTATTATAAGAGGAAAACTGAAAGTGATCTATCGTGACTCTACAGTACAGGAACAAGTATCGAGCAAAAGATCAGGAAACGCAAAAAGCAATACTATGTAAATTAAATCACTTGTGTATTGCTCCTCAATTAGGAATACAGGAAAACTGAAAAGTCATATATCACACTGTACAGCACAGAAACAAGTTTCAAATAGAAGAACAGCAACGCAGTTAAGCACTACTTTGGAACTAAATCACATTCTTGTCGCC
>JAEOAE010001203.1:0-11367 GCA_036365155.1 Meriones psammophilus | reverse complement strand
AGCACCTAATGGCTATTTTTGGTATTGTCAGTCATAGTAAAAGTAACACAGGGCTAGCTGCTGATGGTTCAGGATAGAACATAAGCTGTAGTTTTGTCCCATTTTTGTTTACCCAGCTGAGTTCAGTTACAGGGCCAGTCCCATACTGGTTCAGAGATAAAGAGGTAAAACTATGAGTTTGCCACCATTTTGTTCAGGTATCTCAGTTTGTATAGTCTATCAGTGTTAAGGCAAAGTTTTACTGTTTAATTTTAATGAAGGGTAGAGAGTAAGATTTCTAGCCTTTCAGAACTGTATCAGATTAAAGGTTTGTTTGGGATTTTAGTTCAGAAAGAGCAGATTTAAAGTCATCCCAAATACCTTTTTACTCAGTCTCTTGTTCAAGTTTTTTTTTAACCGGGGATGGTACCATAAAGTTTGCCTATTTTTTTAAAAATATATAGTTCTAAACATGCATCTCAAGATGTAGAACTAGTTTAAATAATTCTGTTTTATAGACACAGTTTAAAAACAGATGATAAAACAAAGAGTAACCTGTTTGTTTTCCCTCAAGCTTATCAGAGACCCTGATGAATATGGCATTTTAACATTTTTAAGTTTATTGTAGAAAGTCCCAAAACCCGGGGCAGCTCCCGGTCTCCGGGTAAGATTTGGACACAATAAAGATACTGAACCTGGATTGGGGTTTAACAACCACTGGGCAATATTGCCCAACGGGCCACTGTTGGCCCAGCCTAAACTGTGGACAAACCCGGGGGAACCTGAAGAGCCATTGTCTCCACAGAGAGGCAAGGTGAGGCAATCTCCTGTTCCTTTTTCCACAGCAGCAGTTTCTCCCTCATGCCTGATGGCTGGACTGCTCTGCCGCCAGGAGAACATAGGAGCCAGGGACACTGGGTAATGACCAACTAGTCATCTCCATTTGATTGGTACTAGCTCATAATTTATCCTCTCAGGTCTCTGATCAAAATTAAAGCAGGCTGGCTAGGCTTAGTTAACAGTAACTTGCAAAAGAGCAGACAGAGGTTCACTATCAGCTCAGCAGCATTAGTTGTTAAACCATTGGGTATATTTTTGTATAAAAAGTCAAAAAAACAGGTTTGCCCTGCTCACAGGCTTTACATCAGTTGCCAATGTCTTATATTAATATTTAAAAAAAAAATATAAGGTTTATATGGGGTCTGAGGATATAGAGTTCGGTTTAAAAATCTAAAAATGTTGGTTACATACGGGACAAAGTATCAATTTAAGGGCCCCGGGTTAACACTTAAAAAAAAAAAAAAAAGTACAAGAGTTTTCACAGGCAATCTATTTAGCCAAAATATAGAGGGGTTCCGGCGGGGTAGGTCTGTTCTGGGGGTTGCACAGAGTCAGTCAGAGCAGTCCACTGTAAGACACCAAGGTCAGTCTGGAGAGACTGACTTGAAAAAAGCCAAGAAGCTGAGTTCGCTGCTCGATGCCATTAACTCCAAAAAAGGCCACATGGACACTTGTTGTTTATAAAGATAAAAAACAAACAGCTGACTGGTACCAATTCTGCTGATAGTATTTGTTACTCTCAAAATGTTGTTGTATTGATTTGCTTATATTTACTTTTCTGATCCCAAAAAATTTAATGAGTTTATAAAAATCTGTCATAAGACCTAGATCTGAAAATAGCCAAATGGATCCCGAAGTTTTTTTCCCTTTGGTGTTGGTTTTCCCACTTTATCCATTTAACAGACAAATCTAACTTCTGTCTCTAGTCTGAATTTGTCTAGCAGATTTTCACCTTTTGACTTGTTCCGCATCAGTTTGGGATCGCGAGATCGGGACCTGAAACGGGACAAATTGCCTCGCCTCTTCGGGTGGCAAAACTGTGGGACCTGTATTGCCCAGCCTTGACTGGCATTCGGGCCTTTCCCTAGCCCCTGATGCCTAGGTCCAATGGTCAGCCTCAAGAAGCTCCAGAAGACGGAACTACGCCAAATCCCCAGCAGGCTGAAATGCTGTCGGGGCCCCCTGGCATTAGCTATTATTTTGGGGCATCTGCTTACGAAAGGGACATCAATTGCAGCACGGGGCTAAAACCCTAGAGAAAATTCCTGTAATAGTTCCCCTTGGCTTAAAGGAAGACTCGGGACAGAAAAGGCCTGAGCGGACAAAGCTGGTAGGAGAGTAGGTTCAAAAGCCACTGCCCTGTCAACGCTCCCAGGACCCACCAGTATCACTATTTCGCAGGAGACAGAAATTAATTCCTTTAGGCCCTAGAATGAAATTCCATTCTAAGTTAGAAAAAAGGGGGGAGAATGAAAGAACCCCCCCCAAAAAAAAGTTAGAAGCACCCAAATAGTTAATGTCTTTTTGTCGCATGTTTTAGAAACTCAAGGATACTACTTTTTTAAAAATTTGTCAGGGGGAACTGGGAAGAGCCCCAGCTGCTGGGGATATTCGGGGTCGGTCCCCCAGGACCCAAAAATAAATTTGGCACCACGATAGAGAAGGGGAGACTTTTCCCCAGCTGAGATGGGGGGCCCAAGACAAAAGGAGACTGCCGTGAGATGGGAGCCCCTAAGAAAAAACAACAGGTGGTGGTCCCAAGATTGAGAGCCATCAACCTTCCACCACCCAGTTCCGATATCAGGGTTTCCCCGCCAACCGACTAAGTTGTTCCATTTAAATTTAAATCAGCTCCTGTAACTATGCTTCATCTGAGGCTTTTTGCCGAGCCCCATAAAAGACCATTTTTATAGGGGGGGTTTCCCCCCAAAAACTTGTTGCCCCGGCCCCCGTGTATCAAAAAAAGCCTCTTTTTCAGCCCATGGGGGTCTCGGATGCTTGGGGGGGGTTTCCCCGACGGAAGACACCCATCGGGGAACCCAGTGCTTGCATTTTTGTTCTTCTGTTGGAATTTGTCTCTGTGTGTACAGTGTGATATATCACTTTTCAGTTTTCCTGTTATATTAAATGAACGGGCTTACATTTAGTGAATTAGCTAAAAGTTCTGCTTTATGCTTCTTTCTCATGGAAACTTTTTCCCTGTGCTTACAGTCTGATATATCACTTTTCAGTTTCCTGTTATAATTCGCTGGAAACTTGTTTCTGTGCCGAAACAGTGAGAGATAAACACTTTTCAGTTTTCCTGTTATAATAATTGAACGGGCTACACGTATGTGAATTAGTTTACAAAGTTGTGTTTGCCTTTCTGTTCTTTCGCTCGAACTTGTTTCTGTGCTGTACAGCGCGATATATCACTTTTCAGATTTCTGTTATGAATTAGTTTACAAAGTTGTGCTTTATGCTTGTTCTTTCTGATGGAAACTTGTTTCTGTACCGTAAAGTGGGAGATAACACTTTTCAGTTTTTCCTGTTATAATAATTGAACGGGCGATTAACACATGTGAATTAGTTTACAAATTAGTGCTATGCTTTTCTGTTCTTTCGATGGAAACTTGTTTCTGTGCTGTAGAGTGAGATATCACTTTTCAGTTTTCCTGTATTCCTAATTGAGCGGGCAACACACATGTGATTTAGTTTACAAAGTTGTACTTTGCTTATCTGTTCTTTTTTGTTGTAAACTTGTTCCTGTTAGGAACAAGTGAAATATATCACTTTTCAGTTTTCCTGTTATAGGTTGAACAGGGATAGGATGGAATTAGTTTACAAAGTTGTGCTTTAGGCTTTTGTTGTTAGGTTAGGTTAGAAACTTGTTTCTAGGCTTTTCAGGCAGGTTAGAGATAACAGGCGTTCAGTTTTCCTGTTATAATAATTGAACAGGACAAGGTTGTGTGAATTAGGTTTGTGCTTTAAACTAGTTTTAGGCGTATCACTTTTGAATCAGTTTCTTTTCAGTTTTCTGTTATAATAATTGAACAGGCGACACGATTGTGAATTAGTTTACAAAGTTGTGTGCTTTGCCTTTCTGTTCTTTCGTTGTAAACTTGTTTCTGTGCCAGCAGTGGGAGATATCACTTTCAGTTTTCCTGTTATAATAATTGAACGGGCGACACATTTGATGTGAATTAGTTTACAAAAGTGTGCTTTGCCTGCTTCTGTTCTTTCGATGGAAACTTGTTTCTGCTGTACACAGTGGAGATAACACTTTCAGTTTTCCTGTTATAATAATTGAACGGGCGACACACATGTGAATTAGTTTACAAAGTTGTGCTTATGCTTTTGTTCTTTCGCGGAAACTTGTTTCTGTGCCATACAGTGGGAGATAACACTTTTCAGTTTTCCTGTTATAATAATTGAACGGGGAACACATGTGAATTAGTTTTACAAAGTTGTGCTACAAAGCTCTGTTCTTTCGTTGGAAACTTGTTTCTGTGCTGTACAGCGATGGATCACTTTTCAGTTTTCCTGTTATAATAATTGAACGGGCGAGTGGTTAGATGAATTAGTTTACAAAGTTGTGCTTTGCTTGTTCTGTTCTTTTTGGAAACTTGTTTCTGTGCCATAGGGAGATAATCACTTTTCAGTTTTCCTGTTATAATAATTGAACGGGCTGACACATTTGTGAATTAGTTTACAAATTGTGCTAGGTTAGGTTCTTTCAGTTGTAAACTTGTTTCTGTGCTGTACAGGGAGATATATCACTTTTCAGTTTTCCTGTTATAATAATTGAACAGGCTTACACGTATGTGAATTAGTTTACAAAGTTGTGCTTTATGCTTTCTGTTCTTTCGATGGAAACTTGTTTCTGTGCCGTACAGTGGGAGATAACACTTTCAGTTTTCCTGTTATAATAATTGAACGGGCGACACGATGTGAATTAGTTTACAAAGTTGTGCTTTGCCTTCTGTTCTTTCGATGGAAACTTGTTTCTGTGTGCTGTACAGTGGGAGATATCACTTTTCAGTTTTCCTGTTATAATAATTGAACGGGCTGACACACATGTGAATTAGTTTACAAAGTTGTGCTTTATGCTTCTGTTCTTTAGTTGTAAACTTGTTTCTGTGCTGTACAGTGCGATATATCACTTTTCAGTTTTCCTGTTATAATAATTGAACGGGCGACACGTATGTGAATTAGTTTACAAAGTTGTGCTTTATGCTTTGTGTTCTTTAGATGGAAACTTGTTTCTGTGCCGTACAGTGGGATATATCACTTTTCAGTTTTCCTGTTATAATAATTGAACGGGCGACACACATGTGAATTAGTTTACAAAGTTGTGCTTTGCCTTTCTGTTCTTTCTGATGGAAACTTGTTTCTGTGCTGTACAGTGGAGATATCACTTTTCAGTTTTCCTGTTATAATAATTGAACGGGCGACACACATGTGAATTAGTTTACAAAGTTGTGCTTTGCCTTTCTGTTCTTTCTGATGGAAACTTGTTTCTGTGCTGTACAGTGGGAGATAACACTTTTCAGTTTTCCTGTTATAATAATTGAACGGGCACACGTATGTGAATTAGTTTACAAAGTTGTGCTTTGCTTTCTGTTCTTTCTGGAAACTTGTTTCTGTGCTGTAAAGTGCGAGATATCACTTTTCAGATTTCCTGTTATAATAATTGAACGGGCGACACGATGTGAATTAGTTTACAAAGTTGTGCTTTATGCTTCTGTTCTTTTGTTGGAAACTTGTTTCTGTGCCCCATAAAGTGGGAGATAACACTTTCAGTTTTCCTGTTATAATAATTGAACGGGCTACACACATGTGAATTAGTTTACAAATTTGTGCTTTGCTTTTCACTTTTTTGTTGAAAACTTGTTTCTGTGCTGTACAGTGCGAGATATCACTTTTCAGTTTTCCTGTTATAATAATTGAACGGGCGACACACATGTGATTTAGTTTACAAAGTTGTGCTTTGCGCTTATGTTCTTTGTTGTGGAAACTTGTTTCTGTGCCATACAGTGGGAGATAGGTTTTCAGTTTTCCTGTTAATAATTGAGCGGGCGACAGGCATGTGAATTTGTTTAGGTTAGCTTATGCTTTTGTTTTCACGGAAACTTGTTTCTGTGCTGTAGAGGGGATATCACACTTTCAGTTTTCCTGTTATAATAATTGAACAGGCGACACGTATGTGAATTAGTTTACAAAGTTGTGCTTTGCGTTTCTGTTCTTTCAATGGAAACTTGTTTCTGTGCCATACAGTGGGAGATATCACTTTTCAGTTTTCCTGTTATAATAATTGAACGGGCTTACACACATGTGAATTAGTTTACAAAGTTGTGCTTTATGCTTTCTGTTCTTTAGTTGGAAACTTGTTTCTGTGCTGTACAGTGCTAGATATCACTTTCAGTTTTCCTGTTATAATAATTGAACGGGCGACACACATTTGAATTAGTTTACAAAGTTGTGCTTTATGCTTGTTCTTTCAATGGAAACTTGTTTCTGTGCCGTACAGTGAGATATCACTTTTCAGTTTTCCTGTTATAATAATTGAACGGGCGACACGTATGTGAATTAGTTTACAAAGTTGTGCTTTGCGTTTCTGTTCTTTCGATGGAAACTTGTTTCTGTGCCGTACAGTGGGAGATATCACTTTTCAGTTTTCCTGTTATAATAATTGAACGGGCGACACGTATGTGAATTAGTTTACAAAGTTGTGCTTGCCTTTTGTTCTTTCGTTCGAAACTTGTTTCTGTGCTGTAGAGTGCGATATATCACTTTTCAGTTTTCCTGTTATAATAATTGAACGGGCGACACATGTGAATTTAGTTTACAAAGTAGTGCTTTATGCTTCTGTTCTTTTTCAAAACTTGTTTCTGTGCTGTAGAGTGGAGATAACACTTTTCAGTTTTCCTGTTATTCCCAATTGAGCGGGCGACACACACATGTGATTTAGTTTACAAATTTGTGCTTTGCTTTTTATGTTCTTTATGGAAACTTGTTCCTGTTAGGTAGGATAGGTCACACTTTTCAGTTTTCCTGTTATAATAATTGAACGGGCGAGTTAGGTTAGGTTGAATTAGTTTACAGTTAAGTACTGTGCTTATGCGCTTTGTTCTTTCCAGGGGAAACTTGTTTCTGTTAGCTGTAGGTTAGATATCACATTTCAGTTTTCCTGTTATAATAATTGAACAGGCGACACGTATGTGAATTAGTTTACAAAGTTGTGCTTTGCTGTTTCTGTTCTTTCGTTGGAAACTTGTTTCTGTGCTGTACAGTGCGATATATCACTTTTCAGTTTTCCTGTTATAATAATTGAACGGGCGACACGTATGTGAATTAGTTTACAAAGTTGTGCTTTATGCTTGTTGTTCTTTCGATGGAAAACTTGTTTCTGTGCCGTACAGTGGAGATAACACTTTTCAGTTTTCCTGTTATAATAATTGAACGGGCTTAACACGTGTGTGAATTAGTTTACAAATTGTGTGCTTTGCTTTTCTGTTCTTTCGTTCGAAACTTGTTTCTGTGCTGTACAGTGCTATATATCACTTTTCAGTTTTCCTGTTATAATAATTGAACGGGCGACACGTATGTGAATTAGTTTACAAAGTTGTGCTTTATGCTTTTATGTTCTTTAGTTGTAAACTTGTTTCTGTTAGGAACAGTGGAGATATCACTTTTCAGTTTTCCTGTTATAATAATTGAACGGGCGAGGCTACGTAGGTGAATTAGTTTACAAAGTTGTGCTTTTGCTTTCTGTTCTTTAGATGGAAACTTGTTTCTGTGCCATACAGTGGGAGATATCACTTTTCAGTTTTCCTGTTATAATAATTGAACAGGCTGACACGTATTTGAATTAGTTTACAAAGTTGTGCTTTGCGCTTCTGTTCTTTAGTGGAAACTTGTTTCTGTGCCGCACAGTGGGATATATCACTTTTCAGTTTTCCTGTTATAATAATTGAACGGGCGACACGTATGTGAATTAGTTTACAAAGTTGTGCTTTATGCTTTCTGTTCTTTAGTTGGAAACTTGTTTCTGTGCCATACAGTGGGAGATATCACTTTTCAGTTTTCCTGTTATAATAATTGAACGGGCGACACACGTATGTGAATTAGTTTACAAAGTTGTGCTTTGCCTTCTGTTCTTTTGATGGAAACTTGTTTCTGTGCTGTAACAGTGGAGATATCACTTTTCAGTTTTCCTGTTATAATAATTGAACGGGCACACGTATGTGAATTAGTTTACAAAGTTGTGCTTTGCCTTCTGTTCTTTAGTTGGAAACTTGTTTCTGTGCCGTACAGTGCGAGATATCACTTTTCAGTTTTCCTGTTATAATAATTGAACGGGCGACACGTGATGTGAATTAGTTTACAAATTTGTGCTTTGCCTTTCTGTTCTTTCGATGGAAACTTGTTTCTGTGCTGTAGAGTGGGAGATATCACTTTTTCAGTTTTCCTGTTATTCCCATTGAACGGGCGACACACATGTGAATTAGTTTACAAAGTTGTGCTTTTGCTTTCTGTTCTTTCGTTGGAAACTTGTTTCTGTTGTAAAGTGAGATAACACTTTTCAGTTTTCCTGTTATAATAATTGAACGAGCGAAACACATGTGAATTAGTTTACAAATTGTGCTTAGGCTTTCACAAGGTTAGGAAACTTGTTTCTGTGCTGTAGAGTGCGTATATATCACTTTCAGTTTTCCTGTTATAATAATTGAACGGGCTATTACATGTGAATTAGTTTACAAAGTTGTGCTTTGCTTTCTGTTCTTTTTCAATGGAAACTTGTTTCTGTGCTGTAGAGTGGGAGATATCACTTTTCAGTTTTCCTGTTATAATAATTGAACAGGCGCACACATGTGAATTAGTTTACAAAGTTGTGCTTTGCCTTTCTGTTCTTTTTGGAAACTTGTTTCTGTGCCATACAGTGCAGATATCACTTTTCAGTTTTCCTGTTATAATAATTGAACGGGCGACACACATGTGAATTAGTTTACAAAGTTGTGCTTTTGCTTTTGTGTTCTTTAGTTGGAAACTTGTTTCTGTGCCGTACAGTGGGAGATATCACTTTCAGTTTTCCTGTTATAATAATTGAACAGGCTGGCACACATGTGAATTAGAATTAGTTTACAAAGTTGTGCTTGCTTTTCTGTTCTTTCGATGGAAACTTGTTTCTGTGCCGTACAGTGGGATATATCACTTTTCAGTTTTCCTGTTATAATAATTGAACGGGCGACACGTATGTGAATTAGTTTACAAAGTTGTGCTTTGCGTTTCTGTTCTTTAGATGGAAACTTGTTTCTGTGCCATACAGTGGGAGATATCACTTTTCAGTTTTCCTCTTATAATAATTGAACGGGCAACACACATTTGATTTAGTTTACAAAGTTGTGCTTTGCGTTTCTGTTCTTTAGTTGTAAATTTGTGTCTGTGCTGTACAGTGCGATATATCACTTTTCAGTTTTCCTGTTATAATAATTGAACGGGCGACACGTATGTGAATTAGTTTACAAAGTTGTGCTTTGCGTTCTGTTCTTTCGCTGGAAACTTGTTTCTGTGCCGTACAGTGGGAGATAACACTTTTCAGTTTTCCTGTTATAATAATTGAACGGGCGACACGTATGTGAATTAGTTTACAAAGTTGTGCTTTGCCTTTCTGTTCTTTCGTTCGAAACTTGTTTCTGTGCTGTACAGTGCGATATATCACTTTTCAGATTTCCTGTTAAAATAATTGAACGGGCGACACGTATGTGAATTAGTTTACAAAGTTATGCTTTGCGTTTCTGTTCTTTCCTTCGAAACTTGTTTCTGTACCGTAAAGTGGGAGATAACACTTTTCAGTTTTCCTGTATTCCCAATTGAGCGAGCGACACACATGTGACTCCATTTACAAATTAGTGCTATGCTTTTCACTTCTTTCGTCGGAAACTTGTTCCTGTGCTGTAGAGTGCGATATATCACTTTTCAGTTTTCCTGTATTCCTAATTGAGCGCGCGACACACATGTGATTTAGTTTACAAAGTTGTACTTTTATGTGCTTATGTGCTTTTGTTAAACTTGTTCTAGGTTAGGGTTAGGCCAGGTTAGGTTGTGCTTTAGGCTTGTTCTTTCATTGGGTTAGGCCAGGTTAGGGTGAGGTTAGGCTATATCACTTTTCAGTTTTCTGTTATAATAATTGAACAGGCGACACGTGGGTGTGAATTAGTTTACAAAGTTGTGCTTTGCCTTCTGTGTTCTTTCAATGGAAACTTGTTTCTGTGCCATACAGTGTGAGATATCACTTTCAGTTTTCCTGTTATAATAATTGAACAGGCGACACACATTTGAATTAGTTTACAAAGTTGTGCTTTGCTTGTTCTTTTTCGCTTAAAACTTGTTTCTGTGAGGTACAGTGGGAGATAAATACTTTTCAGTTTTCCTGTTATAATAATTGAACGAGCGACACGTATGTGAATTAGTTTACAAAGTTGTGCTTTTTATGCTTTCTGTTCTTTAGGATGGAAACTTGTTTCTGTGCTGTACAGTGGGAGATATCACTTTTCAGTTTTCCTGTTATAATAATTGAACAGGCTAGTTGTATTGTGAATTAGCTTACAAAGTTGTGCTTTGATTTTCTGTTTTTTGATGGAAACTTGTTTCTGTGCTTATATACACTTTCAGTTTTCCTGTTATAATAATTGAACAGGCTTAACATATGTGAATTAGTTTACAAAGCTTGTTATGCTTTATCTTGTTCTTTTAGATGGAAACTTGTTTCTTTGCCATACAGTGGGAGATATCACTTTCAGTTTTCCTGTTATAATAATTGAACGGGCGACACGTGATGTGAATTAGTTTACAAAGTTGTGCTTTTGTGCTTTCTGTTCTTTAGTTGGAAACTTGTTTCTGTGCCACAGTGGAGATATCACTTTTCAGTTTTCCTGTTATAATAATTGAACGGGCGACACGTATGTGAATTAGTTACAAAGTTGTGCTTTATGCTCTGTTCTTTCTGTTGGAAACTTGTTTCTGCCTGTACAGTGGAGATAACACTTTCAGTTTTTCTGTTATAATAATTGAACGGGCGACTTACGTAATGTGAATTAGTTTACAAAGTTGTGCTTTATGCGTGTTCTTCTTTGGAAAACTTGTTTCTGCACCGCGCAGTGAGATATCACTTTTCAGTTTTCCTGTTAAATAATTGAACGGGCGACACGTGATGTGAATTAGTTTACAAAGCTGTGCTTATGCTTGTTCTTTCCTTCAAACTTGTTCCTGTGCCGCAGAGTGAGATAACACTTTCAGCTTCCATTCCAATTGAGCAAATGACACATGTGACCTGATTTACAAAATTAGTGCTATTTTTATCTTCGCCGGAAACTTGTTCCTGTGCTGTAGAATGCCATATATCACTTTTCAGTTTTCCTGTATTCCCACTGAGCTAGGCACATGTGATTTAGTTTACAAAGGCAGTACTTTACTTATGTGCTTTGTTGTAAACCTGTTCCAGGGTAGGGTGTTAGGCTAGAAGGTTAGAGGTTGTGTTTGTTCAGGTAGGTTAGGCTAGGTTAGGTT